>CAUYON010062836.1:0-12232 GCA_963573935.1 Arctocebus calabarensis | reverse complement strand
TTTTAAAAATTTTACCAATTAAAAATTTATTTTTTCAATTTTTTTTTTTTTTTTTTTTTTTTCAAATCCAGGGGCTGGATTTGAACCCACCAGCTCAGGTGTACGTGGCTGATGCCTTAGCCTGCTGAGCCAACAATTTATTTTTTTTAAAAGACCAACAAATGTCATTTCGATGAAAGCTTATTTGAAAAAGTGAAGAGCATATACTATGTACTTAGTTTTTGGTCCTAGATATCACAAAACAAAAATAACTTATTATCAATAAAGATAACATAAAGATACTACAATGAAACTAAACTCACCTAACTCACTTTCTCCATTTAGCTCACAGGTCTACTGGAGTAGGTATCTGGGTTAAGGACTCTACTCTAGTCGTCATGTTGGACCCAGATGACTATTTGTCAGTGTGACAGAAGACTCAAGTACGTAATGAATAGCACTTTCATCTGATGATCTCTAAAACAAATTTTCCAGACATTTTATAGATAACCTATAAATTCCATAAATAGCTGGTTCTTATATTGCTGCATTTTTCTTTTAGTATTTTATGTTTTTCTTTAGTATTTTAACATAACAATTGTTACTCTTATACTATTATATTATTGCTACTATTATTATTAGCTGTCTAAGCTGCTTATAGGGAGCTGCTAAGCATATTTTTCTTGACAATTTATTGCTCTTATAGAGCAGGTAGCTCAATACTACTTGCTGAATGGATAAATACATAGAAACATCCTTAAATGGTAAAATAAACTTATGGAGGAAGAAATAAGTGAAGAATATTAAGAGGAAAAGGGCATTGAAGGCAAAAAGAGAGAATTCACATTATTCTCTCTTTGCCAGAAACTGGCAAAGACAATCTGGAAACAAATAAGCAAAACTATGCACTAATGGCAACTTAATTAATAAGCTCGATTCTTTAAAGAGCTACATGCTTTGTTTCCAGGACTTGGTAGATCACTATGCCAAGAAAATCCCATGTTAGAATGATTAAATAGGCCAAGATACCAAAACAAATCCATGCAGGGTACTGCAATAAGTTCTGCATTTAAAAGGGTCTGATCAAATAACAAAAATATAAAAATTATTAACTGCAGGGTAACGACATGAATATCTAGAGCTCTGGAAGACAGAGAGCTGAGTTCAAATCTTAGCTATACATTACCCTTAGTCTGTAATGATGGACATGCAACTTTCCCTCTATACCTTATTTCCTCATCTATGAAATAAATCCAACAACATCTTCCCCACTGAATTACTGAGAAGCTACATGGGAGAATACATAGGAAGTACTGAGAACTGTGCCTGGACCTTGAACTCTTGGTGTTAGTAACGGTAGTGACACAAGCATGATAACATCCAAGACAACTAGCATTCTTATGTCAAAAGGCTATAAAGGAGAGTTCATTCACCTGCTCAGGCTGCCTCATGGGAAACCCCAGACTAGATGACTTAAACAACAGAAATGTCTTTTCTCACAGTTCTGAAGCCTGGAATCCCCGATGAAAGGACCAGCAGAGTTGGTTTCTACCGAGGCTTCTCTTCCCTGACTTGCGCCATCTTCTCACTGTACCCTCAGACGGCCTTTCCCTCTGCGCAGCTGCATTTCAGCTGAGGCCTCTTCCTCTTCTTATAAGGACATTGGTCCTATTGGATTAGGGTCCCACCCTTAAGGACTTATTTAACCTTAATTACATCCCTCAAAGCCCTATCTTCAAATAAAGTCACATTGTACAGGTTATAGCTTCAATATATGAACTTAGACAAATATATATAATTCAGCCCATAACAGAGAGAAAACACTTTTTAAAAAATATATAATATACATGTAAAATTCTATGTCTACCACATTGAAAGAAATTAAGTTTAAGTAAAACTTGCCATACATTTTATATAAAATGTCATGAATTTGTGCAAAATACCTTAACCACATAAAATTAAATATCAAAATGAGATTAATGTATGTAGTTTGCTACTGCATAAGAAAAAAACATTTCTTTTGTAATGCAAAAATCAAAATGTGTTCACCCTACTTACTAATGCTAGAAACTATACAATGATAAAGGCAACATTAGCTGTAATTATTTTAATCACAACACAGAATTATTACAACTACTTATTGTATTTATTAACTTATTCAGTGAATTATATTTTTATTTAGCAAACAAAAACATATCATCCATAAGTCACTCTTTTAAATAACACGTATTACCAAAATAAAATATAACTCTTTTACCTGTTGAAAAACATCTGTCCCCTCATCATAGTCCACCATACTGAAGAAGAGTTTGTTACAAAAAGCAGATGAATAGCGCCAGGAGTTAGCCAGTATCTGATATTCTTCATTAGCCTGCCTAAAGAGAATAATGGGGCAGAGTAGAGAGACATCAATATTGAAGCATTGCCAAAGCACTTCATAAAACCAATAATAGTAGGGCAAGCTTTGCCCAGTTTTTGGAGAGACTACAAGCAAACACTAGCTTTTTTAATTAATGTTATTTTTAAATGGTTGTAAAAAAAAAAAAGGAGGAAAAAATATTCCTTGATATGTGAAAATTACTTAAATTTAAACAGTACTATTTACAAGTAAAGTTTTATTGTAACACAGCCACACTGATTCATTCACACATTGTTTATGATCGCTGTTGTGCTATAAGAGCAAAGACCAGTAGTTGTTATAGCAACTGTATGAGCCACGGTCTGGCCTGGTCCTTTAAAATGTTTGCCAACTCTTCTTCTAGGAATTAAAAGCAGTTTTTGGTATGCTATACACATATAAATTAAATCTTTTAATAACTTTTAGTATAAGACCAATTTTTAAAAATATTTTCAATTTGGTTTAATAGGAAACAAAAATCATGAGGAATACAAGTTTTAAAATCGTAAAGACAGTCATACAACACCTTTTTTATTTTCCATTTATCTTAAAATGCATTTACCTTCAAACCTAAAATAAGCAAAAATTCCTCTAAGTAGCTAAACCAGATGCTACAAATAAACCCTTCTCTAAATGATATTCGCTCCTATTTAAAACTCATTTTTTTGGACACTTTGCTAATTTCCCAGGTGATAAAGCTTTTCTATTCAGGTGCAAGAGGACATCAGAAACATGAAAATGCCATTGTTGGAAGGATGTAAACACAGTAGCAGATAGAAAAAGCAACAAGTTATTGCTAAAACATTTGTAAAAACAAACTATATGTGCCCCCAAATAGAAGAAATAAAAAAGTATGTTTCCACAATTACAAACAGATTTAGAGTTAGCAGCAGATAAGAGATTTCAAAAGTGTCTAAGAAAAGAGAAAGCAAGTGAAAAGTTTTGACAGAGGAAGCAACAATCTCAAAGGAGGTCACAGGGCACGAAGAATATAGGAAAAAACATGAGATCTGGAAGCAGTAAACTCTGGAGATGAGGAATGGAGCTAAAAATAGAGGATGTAACTAAACTTCTTCATAGTCAATAGTAGACCCAAACTATTGGCCCCTCACCAAGCAGTCCCAATGTCAATCTTTCTATTGTTTAATAACTAATCTATTTTTAGAAAGCAAAACAAAAAATGTACTTGAGGAAAACCTAACATGATTTAAAAAAAACTCTAAACATGTGTCTGCAGGCTCTCAAGAATGGAAGAAAAAGTATCCAATGTACTCAGCCCTACTATAAAACTGATTTATAAACACCCACACTTCCATATGAAAACTATAACCCAACTACAGACCAAGATGAAGGGAAAGAGGAGGGGGAGGGGAGAGGAAGGAGGAGGGTAATTGGTGGGACCACACCTACGGTGCATTTTACAAGGGTACATGTTAAATCTACTAAGTGTAGAATATAAATGTCTTAACACAATAACTAAGAAAATGAGGCGAACGTTGTATTAACCAGTTTGATAAAAGTATTTCAATTTGTATGTAAAATCAGCACATTGTACCCCACAGTTGCATTAATGTACACAGCTATGATTTAATATTAATGACACAGTGGGGGTGGAGGAAGGGGACAGCAGAGAGAGGGAAGGAGGTGGGGTGGGGTCTTGGTGTGTGCTGCACCTTTTGGGGGCAAGACACGATTGTAAGAGGGACTTCACCTAACAAATGCAATGAGTGAACCTGGTTTCTTGTACTGTCAATGAATCCCCAACAATAAAGACAAAAAAAAAAAGCTAAGAATGTGAATATAAAAACACAATCCAACTATATGTTGTGTATAAGATATACATTTTAAATTCTAATTTCCATCCATTCCATGCTTCCCCCACACTAAAGGAGGCCTGAAGGGAGCCCTTTAAAACAGGAGGTGGTGCTTCTCTACCTCCATTGGGGGAAAGGTTGGTTCCTACACTTGGTGGAAGCAGGAGGTAGTTCGGACTAACCTTGGTCCACAAAGCCTTCAGTTTAGTAGAGCTAAAACATAAAACAAAACCTGGGGAGCTAGACCAATCACCCTTATAAGTATATAGGGCATTCCATCATATGTGTCTATCATATGAGTTGACTTGGAAAGAAATATATGTTCTAAACTAGACTTTACATGTTTTTGAGAAATCCAGAGTGTTAATGGAGGCATGGAAATTTGCCACTGGTTTCTACCTCTAAAATGCTAGATATCCAGCTGGTGAGACCTGGTGGTGGCCACAAGAGACTCAGGAATAATTCCTCAGAAGAGAAGTGAGTGAGGAGAGAACACTTTCTAGTATGTGTGCAAGATAGTTTTAAGATTTAAAAATCAAAACAGAAAACAAAACTTAAAAATCCCAGAGATGATATTATTCACTAAAATTAGTAATAAAAGAGAGGACATCACTTCTTATTTCAGAAAAATAAGAAATGAGAAAAATTCAGTCAACTCTTTCAAGGTCTCTCTCATAATCCAAGGACCTGAGGAGAATCCCATATTCTTCCTGGACTGGCTCTGGGTAAAAATAAAGACACATTACTCTCTATCTTGGTGCTGCTTCAAGCAACTGCCCACCTTGGAAGGACAAGGACAGGTCCCATCTTGGTGCTGGTCCCACCTTAATGCTACTATGACAAACAGCCATACCTAGGAAAGTAGGCTCTGTTGTATATCTGCCAAGGAACAGGCCAAGTAGCTCAGGCACAAGAACATTTGGAGTAACATAGAGTAACCTAAGACTAATTATCATGTTGTTACCTAAGGCTACTTATCATGTTGCATAAATGGGTTCCATGGTGACATCTGAAAGGAAAGCCCTGTGTAGACAATATGTGTATAAAACAAGATGCAAGACCATTATCAGAACCTTTTTTGATATGACAGAGGGCCCAGCCTATTCCTTGTCTGTGGTGAATGTGTCTCACTCTGAAAACCTTTATCTTGCTCTTGCTCTGTAAATTGATTTTAACTTCCCCAATAAACTTTATATCATATTTACCTTGCTTTTTGTGCATGGTCATTTTTTTGCTAAGAGCCTACCAAGAACTGACAAAGCAGTCAACTATCTGACCAAACACCTATGTTATAAAATAAGAAAGATATCAAATCAGAAAACTGACTTTTTCATTATCAACTAAAACTAAAGCAAGCTCAAAAATTAAAGAATATTATAAAAATTAGAGAAAAACTAATGTAACAGAAAATAGAAACAATGTAGGAAAACTCATCCAAACTAAAAGTTGATTCCTTGTAAATATCAGTACAAATGATTAATCCTAAACTTGGCTGACTGAAATAAAAATCAAAACAGAAAACAAAACTTAAAAATCCCAGAGATGATATTATTCACTAAAATTAGGAATAAAAGAGAGGACATCACTTCTTATTTCAAAAAAAAAATAAAATAAAATCAGGTTACAGGCAAATTCCATGAACAACTGTATACATTAGGGAATGAGTACAGTTAGATGAAATTGAAACAAATCTACACAAACAAACACTTCTACAACTAACTCAAAAGAAATGAAAAATCAAAAAAGACCTATAGCAACTAAAATTATTATTAGTAAATTAAAGCTTCCTGCAAATCAAACAGAAAATATTCTTAGATGACCACAATGGCAAATATTACCAAAAAGGTAAGTAAGAAAGAATTAATACTAACCATTCACAAACCCTTCCGAAAAATGGCAGATTGCTTTGCCCTGCAACATTATTCATAAAAGCCAAATGTAGAAGCAACTCAAAAGTCCATTACCTGATGGCTAGAATATTTAAAGATATGATATGATAGTATACCATTTAGTGGAATATTATTCAGTGATATAAATTAATGAGGTATTGCTATTATTTTTAACATGGTTGAACCCCAAAATATTGTGTTAGTCGTTAAGGAAATTTGGTAGTGATTCTACTTACAGTAAATGTCCAGAAAAATAAAACCCATAGGGATAAGTAATAGATTAGTAGTTTCACGAGGCAAAGGGGAAAACTGAAGGCGAATGTGAAAGGAGTTTCTTTTTTTTTTTCTTTTTTTGAGACAGAGTCTCACTATGTCACCCTTGGTAGAGTGCTATGGTGTCATTGTTCACAGCAACCTCAGACTCTTGGGCTTAAGTGATTCTCTTGACTCAGCCTCCCAAGTAGGCACCCACTACAATGCCAGGATATTTTTTGTTGCAGTTGTCATTGTTGTTTAGCTGGACTGGGTTTGAACCTGCCAGCTTCAGTGTATGTGGCTGGTGCTGTAACCATAGCTACAGGTGCTGAACCAGAGAATGGAGCATCTTTTTGAAAGAGGAAGATATCCCAGACTTACTTTATGGGGGTGTTTGCACAATTGTGTTATTATGCCAAAAAAGAATTGCATATTCAAATGGCTATTCCGTGTTTAAATATCAATAAGGCTGTTTAAAAGGACATTCTCATCTACCTTACTTCACAGATAAAAATCAAAGGCAATATTAGATATAAAAGATATAATGAATGGGGGAGGGGTGGGGGGGCAGAGCAAGATGGCTGACGGGAAGCAGCTTGCGAAAGAGGATCCTGTCCAAGAGGAAAGATAACCTCCAGAAACTGCCCAATTAAGCTGACGACTGGGAGCTCAACAGAGAAAGAGAAGTGATAACTGCAGGTCACCTCTGCTGAGGCAAGCTGCGACTCCAAGAAAGCAAGCTTCAGGTACGAAATTCATCTGAAAGGAAAAGTGTCCATCCCTCCCCAAAGGAAGCTGTGGGTTTGTTTTGTTTTTCTGTTTCCTGTCTTTTTTGTCTTCATGTGCTCCTGCGGGATTTCTACAGACAAGCAGTGAACCGTGGACCTCTTGTCTCACCCCACGAAAGAGTGCTGTAGGAAGTGGGGGCTGCTGCCTCAGAGCACCCCTGCAGTGACTCTGAGCACTCTCTTGCTAGGCCAAAAAACTAAACTTACAGTACACCCTTCCCCACTTACCTGGCCTAACCAGAAGCCTAACCCCCACTGAGACTGAGGGAGGAGGGTCTTAAGCAGCGCCCTCTCCCCAGTCTGATGGACCAAGCACTCCACAGGCAAAAGGTTTTGGTGGGCCACGGAGAGCCTCCCTCCCCTGGGCCAGGGAATCCGCCAGTGACCACAAGCCCCGTGACCTGCGCCCAAAGCTCTTCCGGGTTTCCTCAGGTCCGCCACTGGCCAGGGACTCCCCTGACAACTGCTTAGGCCAGCACCCAGCAACTGCAGGGCCTCCACAGGCCCATCCCCAGCCAGGAACTCCCCCAGCAACTGTGCACCCCATCTCGCACCTGCCAGGCCTCCACAGGCCCGAGCCCCGCCAGGGACTCCACTTGCGACTGCGCAGCCCCACGCCCCTTGCTCCCTGGGCCTCCGCAGGCCTGCCTTTGGGCAAGGACTCCACCAGTGACCACGAAGTCCCGCACCCCACACCTGCAGGGCCTCTGCAGGTCCGCCTTTGGCCAGGGACTCCACCAGCAACAACATGGCCCACACCCTGCACCCACTGGGCCTCTGCACACCTGCCTCCAGCCAGGGACTCCAGGAGCTGCACACCCTGCCGTCCTCCTTCCTGTTCCCTCCTTGCTTCTGCACGGGCCTGCCTATCTGGCCAGAGACTCCAAAAGCCACAGAATTGGGGCCCTCCCTTCAGAGCGCTCCCTACATCTGCATGGAGCCCTCCTCCCGCCAGAGACTGCTGGAGCCATGGGCTTTCTTTGCCAAAGTCATCAGGCGCCTGGCACTCTCAGAAGCGTGTGCACCATCCCCCAACCTACTGCTAGTTCCGGGGATGCCACACTCTGGAGCTGCTCCCACAGCCAGAAATCCCTGACTGGAGCAGTTCCAGAGGAACTACACAGGGTCGCTCCCTACAAAGTTCCAACAACAATAGAGTGATCCTGCCAGGGTTTAATCTTGGAGAGACACTTCCCCAACTCTGAGGACTGCCAGAGGCAATGAAACAAGCATGGGGTGGAATCAATGGAAAAACTGTGGCAATATGAATAAACAGAGTAGATCAACTACTCCAAGGAACAAGGCAGAAACAGCACAAGATCCCATGCATAAACAAATGGCTGAGATTAGAAATTGAATTCAGAGCCTGGATAACAGATGATATGATTGTATATCTGGAAAACACCAAGGATTCTACTACAAAACTTTTAGAAGTGATCAAACAATACAGCAATGTCTCAGGCTACAAAATCAACACCAATACATCAGTAGCCTTTATACATACCAACAATAGCCAAGCCTTTATACATACCAACAATAGCTGAAAAAACAGTCAAAGACTCAATTCTTTTCACAGTAGTGCCAAAGAAGATGAAATATTAGGGAGTTTACCTAACAAAGGATGTGAAAGATCTTTATAAAGAGAACTATGAAACTTTAAGAAAAGAAATAGCTGAAAATGTTAACAAATGGAAAAACATACCACACTCATGGCTAGGAAGAATCAACATTATTAAAATGTCTATACTCCCCAAAGCAATATATAATTTTAATGCAATTCCTATTAAAGCTCCATTGTCATATTTTAGAGATCTCAAAAAAATACTTCATTTTATATGGAATCAGAAAAAACCTCAAATAGCCAAGACATTACTCAGAAATAAAAGCAAAGCAACTGTAGTATCAATACTATAACTTGATAGTGATCAAAACAGCATGTTACTGGCACAAAAACAGTGAGGTAGATGTTTGGAACAGAATAAAGAACCAAGAGAGGAATCCAGCTACTTATGTTTAGTTGATCTTTGACAAGCCAATTAAAAACATTTGGTGGGGAAAGACTCCCTATTTAGCAAATGGTGCTTGGTGAACTGGCTGGTGATCTGTAGAAGACTGAAACTAGACCCATACCTTTCACCATTAACCAAGATAGACTCTCCCTGGATCAAAGATTTAAACTTAAGACATGAAACTATAAAAATTCTAGAAGAAAGTGCAGGGTAAACTCTTGAAGGAATCAGCTTCAGTGAATATTTTATGAGGAGGACTCCCCAGGCAATTGAAGCAGTATCAAAAATACACTACTGGAAACTGTTCAAACTAAAAAGCTTCTGTACAGCCAAGAACATAGTAAGTATAGCAAGCAGACAGCCCTCAGAATGGGAGAAAATATTTGCAGCTTATGCCTCTGATAAAGGTTTTATAAACAGAATCCACAGAGAACTCAAATGTAGTAGCAAGAAATAAACAAGTGATCCCATCTCAGGATGGAAGAAAGACGTGAAGAGAAACTTCTCTAAAGACAGGCACATGGCCTACAGACACATGAAAAAATGCTCACCATCCTTAATCATCAGAGAAATACAAATCAAAACTACTTTGAGATATCACCTAACTCCAGTAAGATTAGCCCACGTAACAAAATCCCTAAAGTAGAGATGTTGGTGTGGATGTGGAGAAAAGGGAACACTTCCACACTGCTGGTGGAAATGCACATTAATACATTTCTTTTGGAAGGATGTTTGGAGAATACTTAGAGATCTAAAAATTGACCTGCCATTCGATCCTATAATTTCTTTACTAGGTATATACCAAGAAGACCAAAAATCACATTATAACAAAGACATCTGTATCTGAATGTTTACTGCAGCCCAATTCATAATTGCTGTCATGGAAGAAGCACAAGTACCATTGACCCACAAATTGATTAATAAATTGTGGTACTTGTATACCATGGAATACTATGTAGCCTTAAAGAAAGATGGAGACTTTATGTCTTTCATGTTTACATGGATGGAGCTGGAACATATTCTTCTTAGCAAAGTATCTCAAGAATGGAAGAAAATGTATCCAATGTACTCAGCCCTACAATGAAGCTAATTTATAGCTTTCATATGAAGGCTATAACCCAACTATAGCACAAGAATATGAAGAAAAGGGCAAAGGAGGGGAGGGGTGAGGTTGGGGTGGAGGGAAGGTATGGTGCACCTTAAAAGGATACAGGCGAAACTTACTATATGCAGAATACAAATGTCTTCATACCATAACTAAGAAAATGCCAAGAAGTCTATGTTAATCAGTTTGATGAAAATAGTTCAGATTGTATATGAAATCAGCACATTGTACCACTTGATTGCACTAAGTACACAGTTATGATTCAATAATAATAAAAAAATAGAAAAAAAAGATATAATTAATCGGTGGTCTTGAATGAATGGAATAATATCATTACAACTTGGTAAAAAATAAACTAAATCAGAAACTAATTGTTCTGAATAGTTAATCTCATGAGTAAGAAAAAAATAATACTTAAAAGAAAAACAATATTGTTTGCAGGATGAAGGAGACAGAGACATAAATTAAGCAAAATGAACCAATAGTTAAGAAAGCATCTCTTCAGGTGGCGCCTGTGGCTCAAAGGAGTAGGGCACTGGCCCCATATGCCGAAGGTGGTGGGTTCAAACCTAGCCCCGGCCAAAAACTGCAAAAAAAAAAGTATCTCTTTCATGTACAAGAAGTTGGTATTTGATAAATATAAAATAAGAAAGGCAAAAAAAGTGAGAATATTTGTATAAGAGGAAGTATTATAATTGTAAAATAAAGCTACCAATTTACAAATCAGTACATGGAAGGCTAAATAAGCTTTAAATTAAAATTGATAATATAAATATTTTAGTCAAGGTTCTCTGAAGAAACAGAGCCAAGAAGATACATGCACACAAACGTGTGGGATTTATTGCAGGAATTGGCTCATTCGATTACGTTGGCTGAGAAGCAGGAGGGCTGGTCTCTAAGCATAATTCAGTACAAGTACGAAGGCCTAGACTATTCCAGATTCTGAAGGCTAGAGATCAGGAGCCCTGATATGCAGTGGCAGGAAAAGATGTATGTTATCAAAAAAGATAGAATTTTCCCCTTCTCTCTCTTTTTCTTCTCTTGTGGCCTCGGAGTAATTGGATTATGCCCAACATTGGTGAAGTTATATATTCTTTATTCAGTCTACACAGTCTATTGATCCAAATTCTTATCTCTTCCAGGAATTCCATTATAGATAGACCTAGAAAGGATGTTTCCCCAGGTCTCTGAGTATCACTTAGCCCAGTCAAGTTGACAAAGTAGTTTATCAGAAGTCAACAATTTGTCAATTTTGTTCTCATAAACAAAATTTATGAGATCTTATGCATCTCATAAACCATATTTAATCTATAAACAAAGACAATATCAAGGTCATAGCTCAAAGTACAAGTACCTTACATACAAAAAAATCTATTAATCTCTTCTCTTGAATGGGAAGTAAATTCTTTGAGTTGTGTTTCCTCTTCTCCCAACATTCCATAACTTAAAAACTATAATGTAAAATGAACAATGCTTAAATACTAATATAAGCTCAGTGTATCTTATGTTACATGATGAGAGAATAATAGAAGAAAACAAAAGTATTTGTTTAATTTATGTTAATCTAGGTTTATACAAAAACAAATGTTTCCCTAACAAAATAATAAGGAAATAATCATGACATTTGCAATCTTTATTTCTCTAACAAATTATGTGAATTTAAGTGGTATTTATAACTTCCATCTTTCACCTCTGGTTCTGTGTTCCCTTTTTTACTTAGCTGAGTGACCCAAATCTTCATTACTAAAGAGTTGGAGATATTTTTAGGGATTTGAATTGAGTTATAATTTCCCATTGACCTTAATCACAGAACATTGTAAAATAAGGTGTCCTAAGGGATCTCAAGTATTTCAATTTTTCTTTCTTTCTTTCTTTCTTTCTTTCTTTCTTTCTTTCTTTCTTTCTTTCTTTCTTTCTTTCTTTCTTTCTTTCTTTCTTTCTTTCTTTCTTTCTCTCTCTCTCTCTCTCTCTCTCTCTCTCTCTCTCTCTCTCTCT
>CAUYON010062833.1:0-16918 GCA_963573935.1 Arctocebus calabarensis | reverse complement strand
CCAATTCTTGTTAAACTACACCCTAATTGCCAAAAACCTATTTGCCTTCACATAAACTAACCCTACCTCTCAAACTTCTTTCCAACTTGCTTAAACGGTATTCCCCCAGGGATTTCGTGACAGCCTCCACTTATTTAGCGACACGTTATTACAAGACCTCCAATCCTATAATCCCTCTCCTTCAACCTTAGTTCAATATATCAATAACTTCGTACTCTATAAACCCACCTTACATAAGTCTAAATGCAACACCTGTTCCCTCCTTAATTTCCTTACAAATAAGAAATACACAATCTCTCCCTCAAAAATTCAATTATTCCAACAAAAAGTCACCTTAATATCCTTCTATCTCTCTTCAAAGCTATTACCACAGACAAAAAAGCCTTCTTCACAACTTTCCCCTCCCCACCGCAAAACAAGAACTCCTCACCTTTTAAAATTAGCTAAATCCCTCAGAGGATAAAGTCCCAACTTTTCTCTTCTAACTACTCCTTTATATAATACTCCTTACTCCAAGTGACCCTCATAAACTTCTCCTAACCTCCATTTCCACTTCTTTTAAATCTCTACAGCATTCTTTACGAATAGCTCCAGCCCTCCACCTTCCTGATCTTTCTCTCCACTTCCTCCTAAATGTCACAGAAAACCATGAATTTACTCTCAGTGTGCTTAAACATCAGCTAAGCACCACCTTTACCCCAGTTGCTTATCTCTCAAAATAATTAGATCACACTGTTCAAAGTTAAGCCCCTTGTCTCAAGGCGTTAACTGCTGCAGTTACTCTAATACACGAATCAAAAAAAAAACAAAACACTTTTAGTTCCTCTCCTACTGTCTTATCCCTTCATTCTCTATCTGATCTTTTAGCATACAAAAATCTTCAAACCATACCACCATGCCATATTCTTAATCTTCAAACCTCTCTCTTATCTAACCCATCATTATCTTTTAATACATGTCCCACACTAAATCCTGCATCCCTCTCACCTACTCCCTCTGACTTGTCACCCGCTCATGATGCCTTCAAACACTAGACACTTTTTCTAGTGCAACAAGAAACTATTCTTCGTAAATAAACCACATGCTACTCCAGGCCATAAGACTTTCCTGAACACCACTTCTAAACAGCCACCACTTACGTCCTCCCAACGAAAAATCATGATCACCTTCTAGTTGGCCAATTAAAACTACGTGCCCCTCTCAGCAGGAAGAAGCTACAGAAGAGAGAACTCGTCGTCCCCTATCCCAAGGCCAACCCTCTATTTTTAAAATATCAAGAAGGGAGGAATGGTAGATAATTGCACAACTTTGTCTCCCTATCCCGATTATCCACTGAAAAGCTCAAATTTATGGCCGGCCCCCTAAGGCTCTTCGCACCAGAACAGTAACACCTTATTGGCGGTTCTACCATCCCGACACCTCCTCTAACCAAGACTATATCAGATGCCCTTGTCTTTTGCTCTCTCTCTTTTTTCTCTCCTACCCCCACCCCGTGTGTGTCTCTTCTCTTCTCTTCTCTTCTCTCTCTCTCCCCCTCTTCCCCTTCTCTCTCTCCTCTCTTCCCCGTTTCTCTCTCTCTCCCCCCCTCCTCCATAATGCTGCTCTGCAGCTTCCCCTGCCAATAAAGACCTTTCGTAGAAGCCTTGGTGTTCTGTGAGTTTTGTGCCGGTCCAGTGCCCCCCTTTCAATAAGTTTACAAGGCAGAATACATACATGTGTGAAGGGGGATGCCATTTGTGCTGAGGGATAGTCTTAAAAGATACAATGCAAGCTTTTAACAATAATTATTCTTTAGTGGGAGGTTAAAGAAGGTGCAAGGAACTGGGAAGGCAAATGTAATAAGGAAAGAAATGTTTACTTTCTATCTTCTGTGCATTTGAGCATTTATAATCAAATAAAAGCTAATAATAATAATAATAGCTAACATATATTAAGTACAGACCATTTTCCAGGAGTTCTGGTGAATGCACTATTTTATTCAGTTCTCAGAACACTGTAAGCATTACTGCTTCACTTGTACAGTTGGGGAGCTGAGGCTTTGGGGAGACTAAGTTACTTGCCATAAGATGCACAGCTAAGTGTAAGAACAATATGGAAGTGGAGAGTACAGATTCTATACGTCTAGCACTATACTGAACTTCCTCAAATGGAAGAACTATGGTGAAAATTCCTTTGGAAAACAAAGAGTCAATCTCACTATCTCCTGGTCAGACCTCCTATACTTTTTATGCTTCTGCTTGAAATGTAAACATTGGTTCTTTTAAACACTCAATCAAATGTAAATTACTGTCCTACAGGGACCTCCCTCACCAAGCACCGGCAACACCAGGGTAAGGAAAAGGCACATGTGTTTGGTGGGGAGAAAAGAAGAGAAGCTGGGAAAAATACGAGGCTGATGGTTAATCTTCCTTAAAGTCAAAAAGAAAAGGCAAAGAGACAAAAGAATTAGAACAAGGATGGCAATTTCAGAAACTAAAAGTGCTATACCTTTGGAAATGTCCTAATTATTTAAGGTTTTTGTTTTTGTTTGGTTTTAGTTTCTCCTTTTACGAAATATTTAATTATTACGGGTACTAATGACTTTTGACATTTTAAAAGTCTATTTTATGTGAACAGGAAAAAGTAATTAGAAATTTCTTTTGGTTTGTAATCCTTCAGTATTATTCCATGTGAAAGCTTTCTTTCATCTGGGCTGTTTTTCTTTCTACTTATCAAGGGTCATTAAACTTCTCTATAGGATAATGAACAAGAAAAATAAATACAAATAATGGGCCCCTTTCTTCTTTACAGCCATTCCCCTCACCTTAAAGCAGACATTTTTTTTTATTGATTCATAATGGTTATGTATATTCATGGTGTACATGTGATATTTTGATACATGCATACGAGGTATAATGATGAATTCAGGGTAATTGGCATATCCAAACATTTCTGGTTGTTGGGAACATTTCAAATCTCCTAGATATTTTGTTAACTATGGTTACCATACTCTATCAAGACTAGAACGTATTCCTTCTGTCTACCTGAATGTTTGTACTCACCACCTAGCCTTTCTTCACTCCTCTTCTGGCCTTTCAGTCTCTGATAATCATCAGTCTGTTCTCTACCTCCCTGAGACCAAATTTTTTAGCTCCTACATATGAGTCAGAACATGAAACTTTTTTTTTTGGTGTGTGCCTGGCTTATTTCACTTAGCACAATGCTCCAGTTCCATCTATATGGCTTCAAATGACAGAATTTTATCCTTTCATGGATGAATAACAGTACATCATGTATCTATGCCAGGTTTTCTTTATCTGTTCATCCCTTGAGGGACATTTAGGTTGCTTCCATATCTCGGCCATCATTACTAGTGCTGCAATACACCAGAGTACAGCTATCTGTTTTTTTGAGTATACCCGGCAATAAGATTGCTGGATTTTATCATAGATTTGTTTCTAGTGTTTGAGGAACCTCTGTTTTCCACAGTGGCTGCACCAACTTACATTTCTTTTTTTTTCCAACTTACATTTCTACCAGTATTCTCCTTTCTCTGCATCCTCACCAGCATTTGTCATTTTTCTTTTTTTTTAATCATAGACATTTTACTTGGAAATGTAAATATGATTTAGGAGCTATAATTTAGGTTTTGATTTGCATTTCCCTGATGACTAGTGATGCTGAGCAAGTTTTCATATACCTGTGGGCCATTGATATGTCATATTTTGTGAAATTAAATAGCCATTTTCTAAGCTATCTGGATAGAATGCTCCAGCAGGAATGTTTTGCCTAATTAGGTCCACAGCACAATGACCTTCATACTCTTGAAATTTGGGCTTATTTTTCCTCTTTGAAAAAGAGGGGACTGACCATCTATGGTATTACAAGCACCAGACATGCTGCTTTACTTACATCTCCACTTGAGTCTCCCAAAGACCCTGCTATGTAATTTTCATCTTTCCCATTTTACAAATAAAAAGCCCTAAGATAGCCTTTCCAAGGCTGTCAGTAACAGAATTGTGGTTTGAAAGCTATCATCCCCAAAGACTGTGCCTTTCCCCTAAGCTCACTGCTTTGCAATAGTAACAATGCTGTATAGAATCCATGCTTTATCATAAATGTTAATAGCCACCATGGTTGGGTGTTATCCAGTACCAGGCAGTGTGCTAAGAACTTTGAGGCTTCTCTTATGTACTCCCAACAAGAACTTTGCACATGAAGTATCCAAGGTTTGGTGACATAACCAAGTCAATATGCTTAGTATAATAAGCTTTGGAGCTAGGCCTCAAAACTCTTTCTTTCTTAACTGTTACATGACATTGCCCAGAGTACTGCCATTCAACGTTAATCATTCCTCCGCTCATTCCATTATCAAGATAACTTTGATGGTTGAGGTTCACAGAATTAGTGACCTCAGAAAACAAAATCGAAGATGTCCTCGCCCATCCCCTTCCTGTGGGAGGGGACTTCAGAGCCCCCCCTCAGCTCCAGCCCTTCATCTCTAACATTCCCTTTCCTGGCTCTCTCCTTCAGCAGTTCCCAAACACGAACATGTGTCAGGGTCACCTGAAGGATATGCCCAAACACAGGTCCCTGGGGCCCCTCCAGAATGTCTGATTCGGAAGAACTGGCATTTCTAGTAAGTTCAAGGTGACGCTGTTGCTGCTGCTGCTGTTTGGTGCTTCAAGATCATTCTCTAGGCTAAGCAAAAGCAGGTCATGAGCAACTCAGATTGCTGCGGACTTTAAGAGGGAAAGAATTGTCAACAGAAGTTCTAGAAGCAATTCCACAAATGGGAATTTTTCTTTTCTTTCTTTCTTTTTTTTTTTTAATTAGCTGTGGAGAGGGACAGGGCTACACAACATTTACCACGAACAGGTGAAATAAAGGACAGATGGGGCTGGTTCTCCTGCCCAAGCTACCTCAGGAAAACAAAGTCACATTATCACCGGCGCCAGGCGAAGTTTTCATGCAGCAAAGAGTTATCCTTGGCAGTGCCCGCTGCGTGTTGTCATGGAATTTGCAGCTGCCTTGCCCATGTCCTGTGGAGGGACAGGTCTGAGATCTAAGCACCAGGAAACCTTATCCACAAAACCAGTGTGTCCCTTGGCAGCACATCACACTGAGGGCTCCTCTGCTCTGGTTTCAAGCATCGGTCAGAATTCCGAAGGGTGTTGCCTCTCTTTGGTTGGCATCATGTCCCTCTGTTGGCAATGCTTTATCTCCAACTCCTACCCAGATAAGGTCTGGCCAAACCCTCTTGGGCTGTTCTCTTTGGTGATAAATTTCTCCTCTCCCAGGGTATGACCTATGAAAAGACCCAGAATTGTAGAAAAGCAGGGGTGGAAGGGACCTTTGATCTTATCTAAAGAGCACACATTCATGGTCCTGCAGATGGAAAACTGAAAAGCAGAGAGACAGCAGGATAAGCTGGCGTCAAGGCCTCCCGAGGATTCCTGTCCTAGAAAGAAGCCTCTGTGTTACCCCCAGGAGCCAAGCGGGGAAATGTCGCTAGGCACGTTTGGTTGGGATGGAGCCAGGTGAAGCATGGACACGTTATGGGAGGATGAGGGGTAGGCAGGAACTCAGGGGCTCCGCCCCATCTCGCCTCCTCCTCATTCTTTTCCCCATCTCTAGGCCCCCAACCCTTGCCCAGGTTATCAGGAGAACGCGAGGTATCTAGAAAAATGACCTCATGGTTTGGTGTCAGGAATGTTATGCTTCTTAAAGAAAGCTTTGGGCTCCAGTTTTTGTCCTAAAGGAATACATGTCTATTAATAAAACATAGGAGTTGAGGTCAGGCAGGGAGGCTTTTTGAACAAAGGTGAGACAGGTGCGCTCGCTAAGGCGAGCCTGAGCCGCAGGGTGAGCGCTGAGGAGTTAACTGCAAAGCAGCCCTGATCTTCCGGGGCCAGGCCTGGAGCACCTGCTAAATCCCTGCTGTGCAGGCCAGATGTAAGGGCTCTGTTATGTTTGTTTGGTTTTGTTCCCTCCACACTAAGACCTTGAGTACAAAATGACATCTGTAAAGAGTTTGGGTAATTCATCTACGAAAGTGGGCTCCCGTATGACGAAACTATATTAAATTTTCCATACTATTTCTTCCCAAAGTAAGAGATAAATTCAAACAGCATAGAAGACACTCAATCTATTTTGTACCACATACTACAATTAACTCTCGAGAGACATGGCGAGAGATGGTCACACCCATCTTCCCAGCTACTCAGTAGGCTCAGGCCGGGGAATCACTTGAGCCCAGGAGTTTGAGGTTTTGCAGTGAACTGTAATCACACAGCCGTATTCCAGCCTGTTTCAATCAATCAATCAATCAAATTAACTCTGTATTTGGCCAAGGTGCCCAAGATATATTTCGTTGATACAGGCAAAATATAAAAAAAAACAACACTGTTTTTCTGGCAGACAAAAATCCTGTGCCAACCGTAGCTAATTCCTTCTTTGATTAGAAAAGCAGCCTTCACTGTTCAGCAGTACACTTGCATAAACCCAGGAAACAGGGCCATTGTTTGCCATCCGGAAACTCAACTATTATGTTCTTAGCTCCCTAATCTCTTTTATTATACAAAACATAGCGGCAACAATGCAAACTGTTCCTGATTAGAGTAGTGGGATTAGAATGCTTTTCATACCCTCCAATTCTACAAGTGTCTCATGTGTATTTAAGCGTTGAATAAGTTGTCCAAGATTTCTTTCTTGGTCAGAGCCTGCCCCCTTAAGTCTGGTAAGGGTAAGTACAGGACAGCCCCGCTGCCTTCTTGTGAAAGGCAAGTCGTCTTTAAATAGAGGTGAGACTTTTATAAACATATATGCCAGTCCGTAAACATGCTACAGCGTGACCACCTCTCGGCATCTTCATTTGTTCTGGAAGCATCAGAGAAATGGAGAAAATTTATTTTTCTAAAATAGCTATTTATTGATCTAGAAAAGTTTATTCAGTACAGGGTTACGCAAAGTCTAGACAACCTGATTCTATTTTTACAATATAAAGTTTTCGAACAATGCAATTTCTTACTCCGAGTGCCTGTGATAATATATCAATGACCTTCACATTTCAAATTCACATGGTCAGGTCAGGAGCATCATCTTGCTTGACTCTGCAGTATTTCACCAATTGCTAGCTTTGAAATCTTTCCTGAAACTCTTCTCTTAGCTTCTGGGACACGAGATTCTCCTTGTTTCCCTCCAACTTTGCTGGCTGCTCTTTCTCATTCTTCTTTACTGGGACTCCCCACCCCAAGGACCTTCTCACTTCTCCACCAGCACCTGCTAAGTGACATCATCTGGTCTCATGGCTTAAAGCTCCATCTTTATGTTGATGCCCCTAAAAGTATATCTTCAGCCCAGATCCACCCCTGAGCAATACATCGGCATATCTAACGGCCCCTTAGACAACTCAAATTCAATGTCTCACAAGCGTCTCAAAGATCCAAAGCAGCTGACCAATGCCACATAAGCATGGAAAGCAAGTCAATCAAAGCGACTTCTAATTTTAGGGTCGCATATATTACAAGTCACACACACACACACACACACACACACACGGTATTTATTTATATTGAACCAAAATTACTTGGATAGCATTTTGAATCAAATGACTGTAATCCCTGCTTCTAGAGACTGTTTTAACTAATTCTTTTAACATTTTGTCCACATTTCTGAATACATGATTGTAATGCTAATTCCTGGTTTCTTGATTTCTAAAATTGAAGAATTTGATTTCCAAAATCAAAGGATGGTTTATTGATTTCCAAAATCAAAGAATGAAAATATAGATCTCTTTTGCCACCCCCCATACATTTCCTATTATCCACCACCTCAATATTGTTATATTTTTATTATTTTGGTTATATCAATGTTATTTCACATTATTGGAACTTGGTATATTCTATTTATAGCTGAGCTAGATAGGATGTTGATTGAGTTTTTTTTCTCCACAGCTTTTGCCGCTATTAGATGTAGTACTTTTTTCATACTTTCTATGTCCTAATAAAAAATTTCATCCCTGTCGTTTTCCTCCTCTCAACAACCTCCCCTGATGGGCCAGCCGAGGCCCGTCCCACAGCTGCTATCTGGGCAGCTCCCTTTATCCCTGTCCTGAAGTTTCTAGTTCCTCTGCTTCCTCTTCAGTTGCATTTTTTGTTATCGGGTGAGTCCCACCTGTGCTGTGATACGTTGCCCAATAGCATTGAAGGAAAATTTATTGGAAATTTCCATGACTAGAGATATCTTGACTGTCTACAGCCACACCACCCTGAATGCATTTGATTGTGTCTGAAAACATCTTTACCTTCTTCACAGTTAATTGCGTCTAGGTTGCAATCATTTCTCCTCAACATTATGAAGGTCTTCTCTATCATTTCCTAGCTTATCATGTTGTAGAAAGCTCTAATAATCTTATGTTTTTTACTCTTTACCTAAAACCTATTTTTTTTCTCTGAAATGTTTGTATCTCTTTTTTCTTTTTGTCTTCTACAATCTGAAATTTCACAATGATGTATCCAACTGTGGGTCTATTTTCATTCATCGTACTGAGCATTTGATGGGGAATTTCAGTAGAGAAACTCATGCTCCTTAATGACCAACATTTTTCTCTATTTATTCCTTCAAGAATGTTCCTTCCTTCTGCTTCTCCAGGCTTTCTTTCTGCAAATCCTATGCAAATTTTGAAACTCTCAGTCTTGTCAGTGAATTTCTTTCTGTTTTCTAATTTAAATCTGTCTTTCTTTAATTTTACTTTCTAGGTAATTTTTCTCCACTTTACCTTCACCCCTTCTACTGAAGCATTTTATTTATGCTATTTTAGGTTTCAAAGGTATCTTTTTATTGCTTGCATACTCCTTGATACAGCATCCTATTCACAGAGATGATGTCCTGTTTGAGGATATTGATCAGCCTCTATATCCCCTGCCTTCTAGCCTACTTGTCTCCTCAAATTTGTGTTTCTGTTTCTTCATCATTCTAGTTGAATCTATAGGACAGGACTGAAGGTGACATCACACTGTGTCTCTCTGTCAGCTTTTTTGTTTCGTTCTGTTTTGTATTGGCCTCTGCATTTAATATTGTAAACTTTTGTAAAGGGCTTATTGATCCTTGACTATTCAGTTATGTTTAAGAGTGGAACATTAGCCAAGCATGATGGCTCACGCCTGTAATCCTAGCACTCTAGGAGGCTGAGATAGGTGGATCTCTTGAGTTTACGAGTTGGAGACCAGCCTGAGCAAGAGTGAGACCCCATCTCTAAAAAAAACTAGCCATGTGTTGTGGTGGGCACCTAGAGTCCCGGTAACTTGGGAGGATGAGGCAAGAGGATCGCTTGAGCCCAAGAGTTTGAGGTTGCTGTGAGCTATGACACTATGGCATTCTACCCAGGGCAACAGAGTGAGACTCTGTCTCAAAAAAAAAAGAAGAAGAAAATGACTAGAACATTGAAAAACTGATTGGTCTTTGTGTGAGGTGGGGTTTGATGACTGTTCACTGTAAACTGGTCATCAGTTAACTGGTATGTAGCTGGTTAACATAGCTTTCACTGCACTGTCTTAATTATTGTGTTATGACATAAGGGTACATGTCAAACCCAGATGTTCTTTCTTTTTTTTTTTTTTATTAAATGATAGGTGTGTACATTAATGCAATTAGGGGGTACAATGTGCTGGTTTTATATACAATTTGAAATACTTCTAAGTCAGTTAACACTCACCCGCCTGCTTTCCACAGCTGTATGGCTATTATCTTTCCTTTTACTCCCTGTCCTTGGAGGTTCTTGCCTGTGCCCTCTACTCCCTCCCTTTGCATGGTCACACCTTTTGAAATCCCCTCCTCTTGATCGTGGCCAAGACCTGAGACTTGCTTTGAAATATAAAATGTGGCATATTCATGGGATGTCCTTTCCCCAGTTACCTGATATTACTTCAGAGTCTGTCCTGAAGGTAGACTGGAGTCAGAGACTTTCCATGAAGGTTTAATGATGTAAATGGCCAAGGTGTACCATGTACCAAGGAAATATAGGTGGCTCCTAGGTTTGAAGGCAGCCTCTAGCCATTCCCACAACTGCAAGGAATGAATTGTGCCAACAATTTGAAAGAGTTGTAAGTGGATTCTTCCTTAGTTGAGCCTCAAGATGAAAACACAGCTCAGCTATTAGTAATAGCTCTCTGATCACAACCTTTTACCTCCCTGAGCGGATGACCAGCTAAAATGCATCTGGACTCTTCATCCTTGAAAACTCAAGATAATAAATGTGTATTGCTTTATGCAGCTAAGTTTGTGGCAATTTTTTATATAGCAATAGAAAACTATTCCACTAGAAATAGAATAAACTTTTACAATAGAAAACACAGCAACTGAAAATAATTACAATGTCTTTCTCTTTTTTGATCATTGTTTTGGTAGCATTTTGAGGTGAACGTGTGTATAATAAGTGGTTCAGACAAACATGACACATCGGATGTGATTGAATACACTTTTTTCCTGTCTTTCATCATACTTACAAAGTTTTATCAGTGGTAGAAGTTCTTTCTTCCCATCAGATACACTCCACCATGCCCAGGTACTAACAACCACTTGGTTGCTTTAAATAGTTTGACAGTTAGGATGACCAGTCTCATTTAGTAATAAGAAACTCTAATAACTTAGCATTAAATTTCCTTCTCCCTCACCTGAGTGCTGCTTTGGCTTGGTCACATTGAACTAGCACAACTTCCCTAGCTGACTGACATTTTGCTTGCTTTTTTCCTTCTTCCATTCACCTCGGGCACTGAGGTTTCTGGATGATATCTGCACATAATAAATGAAGGAGCATTCAAGGACTCCCATAGAAATTCCCATAACCATGACCCCTCACCTGCAATTCTTTATAACCTATGCTGATGCTGCTGTCTTCCAGGTGGTCACCTGTGACTCCTTCCTCATCCCACAATATATCTTTACCTCCTGCTTCTTGAAGCTCGGATCTTCCCCCCTCTTTAAATGGCCTATCAGACAGAACTTGAGACAGACCCATGCTGGCTCTCACTCTTGCATGTCTCACCACGGCCCATGTGAGTCTTTTGCTCTGACAAACAGCAGGCGTGCAGGCTGGTCCCAACACAGAGCCCACTCAGGGCTTTACTACCAGAGCTTTGGCCACAGTTTCAGACAAGAAGCCATGCACTCTAATTTCTGTGTGTCATAGAAAGTGCTCTGAGAAATTTCTTACTGGATTTGATGTCAGGGGTCATCATCTCTCCTTCTCACAGCATAGGGAGTAGATGGATTGAGGCTCATAGGGCAGATTTCTCCAAGGAAATCCTTCTTATAGAATTTTCTTTTGACTTGTGTGTATCTTTGTAGGGATGGAACCAGCCAACCGCTTCTCAGTCATTTCCTTTGATCCTCTCACTTTGGTACTTCGTCTGTTCTGCTTCTTGGTGCCGTGAGGAACTTCACATGTGAATTTTCCCTACAAGTGCCTATTTTATCCACTCCCATTAACTAGAAGTTCCCCCTGCTCTCCTTACTCGCATATCATGAAGGCTTTCCATGTCCGCAGGCTAAGAGGCACTCCCAAGAGGAGGATCAATCAGAGGACTTGGTTATTCCGCACACTGTGGTCAGGGCAGAAACTCAGTGAGGCAAAGGGGATGGGGCTGTGGAAAGGAAATGCTGCTCTACAAAACATTCATTCACCTGCTGCTCTAAATCTCACCCTAGAGTGGTAGCGGCAATGCATGAAAATAACTTCCAGAAAACACCTATAGTGTATTGTGAAAGAAAACCCAGATGCTTTGAGGTAGCTTCCTGGACCAAATTCTCCCCAAATTTCCCTCTTACATAGATAGATAGAACTCTGGGAGTGATGTACCATGTATCTAACCTCAAAACTATTTCTCAGAATTGTAGGCAATTTCCAAGGCCTTTGTAGAACTACAGAAAATAGACTAGAAACAAAAAATTCTGCAGAGCCTCAATTCTCGTTTGCTGGCTTCACAGTCTTTGGCAAGTGACTTCACCTCTTCGAGACCCCATGTCCTTCCCCCTGCACTATGTCTGCCTGTACTTTGCAGGGTTGGGACCAGGTGAAAGAGCCTTATAAGCTGGAAAATACTGCATTACACCTCACATCATGCTATTGTACATACTTCCTGGTAAATGGCTGCAAAGCTCTCCGAAATGGAAATTTTCCTATTATTTCTGATTAAGTTTCACAATTAAGTGACCAAATCTAAAAAAGCAAAGACAAACATAAAATCCTACTAGAAAATTTGGAAGAGAAATAGCTTTTCTCTAGAAAAATTGCACCAATGACTTTTGACAACAAAGAGATTGCCCATTAATTCATCTAAAGCTATTGTGTAAAGTTTTCTTATTCCAATATAGATGATATGATATGCCACATGAATCATGCTATTTTAGGAAAAAAGGGAACTACATTTTGTGGTCATGAGAAGATGGTACAACTGACACTGTTCCCAACAAAACCAACTTCTCTGCATTTACAGAGCAATTTATTTGAATCAAACCACAGGGAATAAATTTTCTTTTCATTTAATTGAAGATGAAGGAGGCAGAGAGCCATGGAGCTCTCCTTTGTTTTATTCCCAGACTCCTAAATCATAAAATCACATCTAATACTGACATAGAATTTCTCCACTGACATTTAGCTCTAAATGTCAAGTTGTTCCAAATTTTGTTTTCCTTGATTTTATGGTTCCTTGTCTTATTCAGTTGATGAAAACTGAGTTAGCATGACATCCTTGGAGAAGGGTCCCATGTGAGAAAACACATATTTGCCTGAGGGGGGAAGAGAAAATAAGAATCATCTCTGCTACTTTATGATCAAGCATGAGATCCCAATTACAGCCTGTGAAATGTCTTACAACTAAGAACAGTAATGAGCAGATGTTAGGGAAGAATGAAGAGGCAGAGTGCTCCACTCACACCCACAAGCCTGTGTGGTCAGGCATCTCCCACAGAAGAGAAGCGGCATATTTTTCAGATTTTGCTGGGGAAATCAGATAAAGTAGATTTGAGATCACAGTATGTTATTGCTGGAAGAAGCCTTCATAATCTCTTAGTTTTATCTGATTCTTACTGATGAGGAACAAAGGCTCCTAAAGTTAAAGAGACTTGTAAGAAGCCCTCGGACTGGTTGGTTGCAGTGATAATAGGACCCAAGGGTTCTGGATGAGCACATTCTTGAGGCACTTGACTTGATCTTGAATTCAAATTATTTTGAAAGGATTCTAAAATGAATTGTCCATGTCCCTACCGAAATGGTAATATTTAACACAACTGAATGCAAGATGGGACTTGAGCTCCTAAGTTGGCTTCAATTTAATTTGTAAGCAATGTCTTCTTCTCCACACCATGCCCCACTCTTCTCCTCCAAGAATACTGTGTCTATTTGCAATGTTTAATGCTAATTGACTCATTTCTGAATATCATAGTCTTTAGTAACCGGTGATATTTGTATAGGGCCAACATGTGTCTTAGGCAGAGGAGACAGAGCTTTTCCCCCACTGGAAGGTTTGGCTCCCCCCTCCCTGTGTATCTTCAGGGAAGGGTGTGTACAGCACTGGGACATAAACATGTGGCCCCAAGTCTGCTGCTCAGTGGCCGGCATAGACGGCTGATTCTCCAGCAAGGACAAAATTAGTGTTAAAGTGACCACACATCTTAACCTCCAGCTTCAATAATTAACATTACCGGGGATTTATATAATATCTAACTGAGGACATGGGGATAATTACATAATAAAACCCTCTGGTCTCCTTGAGCATCAAATCCCTGTCATTGCTCTATCAGCCCTGAGTACAATCCAGTTAGACTCTTACACACATGGCCACAGATACCCTCACACTTCCCACATGAATTTCTAAAATGTTGCCATTGAATTTTCCTCTTCACACCTTTTATAACCTTTAGTTATATTCTCTCGTCACACATTTTATAACCTTTAGTTTTATTGTAACTCACCTTTGTTTTGCAGTGGGTTGAAAGACTTTGAGGATTTGGGTTTGGGAGATAAATCTGAGTTTTGCTGCACAAAAGAAAAACAAGTTATTTGGACATTAATGGTATTCTTTTAGTGTGTTAGTATTATTGGTATAATAGTATTCTTTCAGTCTGCATTTTCTGACTTCTTGGTGTCATTAATGACCCTTTATTCCATCTATCTAGGGTGATATTCCCTTTTCAAGGACATAAACTCATCACTTCCCTGTGAAGAGCAGGCTGGGAGGCGTCAGGGCCCCCCAGCCTAGGGAACATTCAGGGAATGAACTCCCAACTGCTTCTCCTCCTTTCCCAAAACAACCATATTCCTTTCTTCATGCTTCCTGCCAGAAGGCACATAGCTCTTTCTTTGTCTAGTTAATTTTTAAGAACTATGCAGGAATCCTTGGAATCTTTCCCTTCTTACTTCTTATCATATGTTAACAAAGTTGAGTAGAAATCATTCACAAGGTGATTTGTCTTTATTCAAGTCATTTACATTTTCCCATCATACTATAAGAACAAAAATAAGTCTTTTGTTTATGCTACTTCCCGATATTGTCTATGCCTACTTCTCTGTAAAGAACCCTGTTGAGATCCTATCAAATAAAGTTGATCTTGTGCTTTGGTGCTGGCTGCAGCCATCAGCTCAGTCAGACCTCCTGGTCCCATCTTTCATCTCTGCGTCTTCTCTTGTGCTTTATTTTTCTCAGTCCCCACCAATTCCACTCTGGTTCGCTCTCCTTCCCCACACTGGCTCGCAACACTTCCTTACTCTTTCTTCTGCTTCAATCTATTTTAAATGGATTTTCAAGTGAACTTTGTGGTCCTGAATATTTTTACATCCTAGGACAACAAACTAGAAAATGGTCTTGAAGAAGATATCCCTCTTCATGCTCATGCTTATATTTTGGGGAGTTTGCCACTAAAAAGAGACACCCATGGAGGAAAAAGAATGCTCCCACTAAAAATAGTTTCCAATAAGCTCTGACTTATTCTTGCCCCTCTTAGTATGCATATCTCTCTGGGAATAATCCTTTGATCACTGGAGCAGAGGCTATATGGAGTTTAAAAATTTAATAACTGAATTATCAAATTGAAATAAAATACTTAAAACAAAGAGCATATACTTCTTAGGAAATATAAATGTGTTTAGATACAGTATATCCTTTTCTACTCATTAATTCATCATGCATTTATGCATTAACTTTGCATCTCATATTAAGTGCCTTTGTGAACCAGACACTGTTTTAGGCACTGCGAACATCAGAAGAAATAACTTCCATTTCCTGCTATAGTCTGTGTAGGGAGGGAGCCAAATCCAGATGGGAGAAACAGGTTCTTGTTGTGTGCGATACGCAGAGTCCATTTTTCACTCAGTGGCTACCCCACACTGAGTTTGGAAGAATGAAAAGTTACAGGGATAGGAATAAAAAGGCTTTTCAATTTATAAGCCAAAGAATTTATTTTATGGAATTCAGGGTTCAACAAACATACAATGTGATAACCTTAAAATAAAATCTTAAAGTCAGAGCATTGCATTTAAAAACTGCATCCTGCCCATTTGGAGAGAGGAATCTCGGAGTGTAATACCCTCAGGAACTCTCTGTGGGGAGGTGCATGGGTCTAAGCAGTTGGTGGATAACAGGCCCTGAGTCATTGGAACTGAGACATAGCTCTATAAAACTCTGCAAATCTGTTCTTCGGATGTTGCAGAAGCCACCTGAGTCTGCCTCATGGGGAAGAGTTACAGAGAACATGGCTAGGGATGACTAAGGATTGAGAAAGGGTCCTGAGTCCACAGCTTGGAGAAGACTTGGGGTCCCCACAGTGTTCTGATGACTCGAGCATGTCTTTGCTGGGACTATTGCTGGATTCCTCTCTCACGCACGCCCTGCAGCCGACCATGTATCCTCCCCGCTCTTTTCACCTTCCCTTTGCCATCTCTCAGTGGCTAGCCTAGCCTCCTCCTAAAAAGGGGGAGATATTAAGGTCTGATCTCTCAACATCATGACCCCATCTGTATATGCCACTATATTGCTCCTTCTGCTTCAGTCTGGCACTTCCTCTGTTGAGGGAGGGAGAGAGAGAGAGAAGCTAATCCTGCCGCCTTCAGTCCAGCATCTCAACCTGTCTTTCCAGGAACCCTTTTCTGGCCCTTATGCTCCTTCTCTCACTTGTTTCCAGACTGTCCTTGCTGGCCCAGCCCTCCCTGCATATGAACTTGTCACCTCCTGGCAAGTTCAATTCTAGCCTATACCTACTGGTCCTGTGTCTGCATCTGGTTACCACCCTTGCCCTCTTTGCATTCACAAATGAGATTCTTGATGCTGAACATTCTCTCTCTCTCTCTCTCTCTCCTCTCTTTCCTTCTCATCATCTATAAACTAGGCTCCTGCTTTTTCATTCAAACTCCCTCGGAAAATTATAAATACTCCTGTTTTCCTCCGCAACATATATATTTCTTTCAAAGCAAAGGAGCTACCTAGTCAGACAACAAAATCTCATTTTTATCACCCACCTTGGAAACAAAATTGGTGAGCGGGTACAAGTCCAGAAGCAGCAAAGCCCTCACTGACCCCCGCTGCCTTCTGGGGAGAGCCAGCACTTTGAGGCACTGTTACAGGGAGAAACACCCATCAGGCATTTCTGCTTTTGCTTTGATTTTATTTTGGGGTGTTTTTCTCTCTTTTGTTTTCAAATGAGAATAATTCTGATTTCCTGCTTTGCAGGGTGGGGCGTGTCCTGTCTCTTTCTAGGCAGGCTGGGCTTTTCTTTGAAGTAGCCACCTGAGATGTGCTGTAGCCCCTGCTTTTCTTAAGAGTAGACAATGATCAAGAAAATGCCATGAAGGCTATCTGTAACAGTACGATCAAAATATTTCTGATTGTATATGAAGCACATTGTGCCCTATGATTGCACCAATGTACACAATTATGATTCAATAAAA
>CAUYON010062832.1:0-13556 GCA_963573935.1 Arctocebus calabarensis | reverse complement strand
GTACATTGGTGCAATCATAGGGCACGATTCATATACATTCAGAAATGTTTTGATCGTACTGTTACAGATAGCCTTCATGGCATTTTCTTGATCACTATATAAAGACATTGATACTCTACATTTAATAAGTTTCCCCAGTACGCTGCTAAGATGCACCATAGGTGTGATCCCACCAATTGCCCTTCCTCCACCCATACTCCCCCTCCCCTCCCCTCCCTTTCCCCTTTCCCTGTATTCCTATGCTATAATTTAGCAAAGTATCTCAAGAATGGAAGAAAAAGTATCCAATGTACTCAGCCCTAATACGAAGCTAATTTATAGCTTTCATATGAAGGCTAAGTCCCAACCTAATTTCAATGTTAAACAAAATTCTCTATAGCTCCTTTATTTCTTGTTGCCTTTTATACTTACTGTTTTATAAATTACATCTTAATACACTATTTGCCTGTCTGCTTATATTTAGAGTTATTGCATTATACATTGTACAGTTATCTTTTAAATCCATTTCCAAACAAAAAGGAAATGCAGACAAACCTTCAAGCCTCAGCTAGTCAGTTTATAACTCACCTCTAGCCTTCACTTTCTGTTTTTACAGAGAATCCAGGTCAACTACAGGTGAATAGTTAGGTATTCTTAGTAGAACTTGAGTATGCACAAAAGACTGATAGCTGCACTGCCTTGGATGCACCTGTGGTCATTTAGAATCCAGAAATTATTGGAACTATTCAAAACCCCTATGAAGATTTCATTCCTCCGCTTTTCCTTTTATCTTTTTAGTGTCTTGTTTTTCTCAATTTTTATCCAACATATGAGGTAGTCACTAAATTAATTACTTTCCTTTAATTACTTCCTGCAGCACTGTTAAAAAAAAGCATTTCTCATCAGAAAATTTCCAAATCTAGCTCAAATCAGATAGACCAGCAAGTCTTGTCCTCCCGATCAAATAATGAGGTCCCAGGCAGGTGTAATGACTCACCCCTATAATTCTAGCACTCTGGGAGCTGAGATGAGAGGATCCCTTGAGCTCAAGATTTCTGGGCCAGCCTAAGCAAGAATAAGACCTGTCTCTACTAAAAATAGAAAAATCAGCTAGGTGTTGTAGCAGGTGCCTATAGTCCCAGCCACTTGAGAGGCTGAGGCAGGAGGATTACTTGAGCCCAAGACTTGTAGGGTGCTGTGAAGTAAGCTGATGCAAGGGCACTTTAACCCAGATGACAGAGTAAAACTCTGTCCAAAAAAATGCCTTCCTTGATTGACAGACTTTGAAAGCACTTCAGTCCTTTCCTTCTTGCTGTATTCTACTCTTCTAGTGACTTGTTCTTACTCTACATGTTCTTACTCTAAAGATAGCTGTTTTGTTTGTTTGTTTGTTTTTGTTTTTTTAACCATCACAAAGCAGAAGAGTAGAATATTAAGTAGGGAAAGCAAAAACTCCCAAAGCTCACTGTTCTTACTTAGATTCAGTGGTTGTCACTGAGAACTTGTTTCCTGGACTGCTGCAAACTTTTAGTTAATTTCCCAAGTTTAGAAAAAGTTGCTTCTGACAATTCTTGTCATTTTCTCATCGCTCTTTTGGAGCAGAACATTATGGGAGATTTATACCCTGCCATCTCAGTGATTACCCCTGCACTAAGTCTTGACCATACTCTCATCTGGCTGTCCCTCAGCCCCACTGCTAAATTTTGGTGTTCAGAGCCAACATCTAGAGTTTAACTCCACTACTGCCGCTCCATGTTTCTGAGGGCCCACCTACAACCTCCCAAGCCATGTTTCCAGGTCTCTGCTGATTCACCTATGTCCTCGAGATAGTAGAGAGAAGTTTACTTTCTTCATTGTCACTTTCAGTTTCAGAGAATTTGCAAGAAAATGTCCTAGGCTTGAATTATTACAAATCATAGTAGTTCAATTCTTAATGCTTTCACAATTGTAGTCTTTTCCCCAAAGATTTCAGGTAAGCAATTCGCATATTAAGTTCTTTCTCTTAGAAGAAGTCTCTGTTGTTATTTCTACTAAAAGGCATTTGCCAGGATCACTTTAGTCTTTTAAACATAATAATCAGGTTGAACTTCACAAGGAAGACTTTAGGGTTCTTAATATGAACTTCACCGAAGAGGCTACTCCAACTTTCAATATATTTTTAGACATAATTATTAAATTAGAGATGAAAATTAGTCTGTTCTTAGAAGCACATAAAAACAAAAATTAGTCTGTTCTTCTTGAATATATAAAAGGGGAGGCTGGCCTGAAATCCTTCCAGTTAAACATCCAGGTCCCAGAGTAACTCCTCAATTTCTTGACATATGGCATATCTGTATAAGAGGATATTTTGAAGCCATTAAGTTTGATGTGACATGTATAGCCATATGAAATCTTAAAAAAATATTATTCATACATGGTATAGCTATATATTGTATGAAGTTTTTATTAAGAGTACTAACAGGTGAGTGATTTTTGGTTATTTGTATATCTTGCTTTATTTTATGTGTTTCTTTTGTTATCCTTTTCTTTCAAAAAACTGATGTTACTTTTGTAGGCAAAATCTTAAAATTGAAAACATGTATATATACATATATTCAGGTAGTCCCTAGGTTATGGACAACCCAAGTTAATGTGTTCTGTGCTTATAAATGGGCTCCCAAAGCTCCCCGTAAGGACAATGTATAGTTAAATAATTAATAGCTTGGGAACTAGTTTCTTCTGCGCATGTGAACAAATCCACTTGGCAGAAGTGGTTTTTGGTGCAATATCTTCATTCTAGCAGCTCATCTCATAGATAGAGAAGCAGCTGGTAGAAACACAAGCACACGAAAAATCAGAAGATCCAGAACCAAGAACATTTATGACAAAAGAATTAGGTGGAGCCTCTCAACTCATTGAAGCAAGATTTGCTAAACTTGAGAAACAAGATCCTAACCTGTAGCGGTTTGTAAAGGTTTACTGCACAGTTAGCGAGACTGCCAGCTGCTATGGGCCATTTACGATGAAAAAAAAAAAAAAAAAAAAGCTGTGCAAATCACCCTAGAAATCTTTTTCAAGAAACCCACTTCAGTGGTCAGCTCCTTTACTCTAGCAATTGGATCAGATCCTGATTCTTCAGCAGCCATCCCACCCCCTCCAGCAGCATCTTCATCACCATCTTCAGATTGATGTTCACCTACTTTTTTGCCCTCAAAATGCCCTTTTCAGGAAGCATGACATTGATGCAAAATTAGGAAAGTGTTAACCTTGAATATTCTTTTCTGAAATTTCCTCTATGTCCTATCTAAACTTTTTGTGTGAGTTTACTTCTATGTTTTTCTTGTTTGAAATAAAGAGCACAATAGTTTCTATAACTTATTATTAAAGTATAGAAGTAAATTCTTTCTCGATGTTAATTGCTCCTGATGAAAAATTATTCTTGGATTATGAAAGAGTCACAGGCCAAAAAGCACACCCATTGCTGAACTATAAGATGATTCTATTTTTCAGATCCTCAGAATAATCTATGGCATTGCCTTGTAGCATTGTTCATACAGATAAATACTTGTAAGAATATTAAGGACATACCTTACAGAATTTCTTTTTTTTTTCCTGTATCTTTTTTTGTTGTTGTTGTTTTGTTTGTTTTCTAAGACAGAGACTCTGTTGCCTAGCCCTAGAGTACTGTGGTATAAGCCTATCTCATACCAACCTCAAACTCCTGAGTCAAATAATCTTCTTGCCTCAGCCTCCTGAGTATCTGGGACTACAGGCATGTACCAACACACCCAGATAATTTGTTTCTTTGTTTTTATAGAGACAGGGCCTCACTGTTACTCCGGCAATTCTTGAATTCCTGAGCTCAAGACATCCTTCCCAATGTGTTTTATTTCCTGTTAATAGGAGGTTACATATAATTAGGCCACATTGCTTGAATTTGTAAGGCAAAGTCTAAGTGGTAGCTATGTCCCTCACACAGGAATTGCGCCATGGACTCTCACATTGTTTCTGCTGCTGTTCCCCTCACCCCCCCTTTCTTGTATTCAGTTGAGTTTTTCCTCTCGTGTGAGCAGTTGTTAACCTACAATTTGCAAGTTGGTATTGAATACATGTGATGCCTGTCTTTCCATTCTTATGATACTTTTCTCAGGAGAGTGTTCTCCAAATCCATCCAAGTTGTAACAAAGGATAGATAATTTCTAAAACTCTTAATGATGTTGTTACATGGAAGTCTCAGATCCCCTGGCAGAGAAGGGATTATCTTGAAGAGATTTGTGAGGTGGCTTCTGTGTAATGAAATGGATTATAAATTGTTATACAGGAAGACCATAATGTATCTTATAAAAATAATAGCAATTGGATTTAAGATAGAAATGATACAAAATGAAAAGATAGCTTAATTCTACTCACTTTTAAGTATGAGTTACTTTTTATTGAAAAGACAGATTGTTTTAGACTATGAACCTAAAAACCCAGAGGGTGGAACTTGTAGTCATGGGAAACAACACCCTGGGACTAGGATTGAACTCTAATCAAATTATCACAACAGGTCCCATCTGGATTTCAGAATTGTTATGATATAGGAATTTCTATTTTTTTGAATGAGAATGTCTATAGCAATGTTTGTCCCATGAGCTCTTTAGATAGAGAGGAAGAAAATGGAGATCTTCATCTATCCCTGAACCTTATTTAGATAAGATCTTAGACTGCGAACTGACACCATGTTGCCAGGGAGCTGGAAAGTCCTGATAGAGAGATAAATATAATATGCACATGTATCAGATACAACTAGTTTTTTTCTTTTTCTTTTTTTTTGTGGAGACAGAGTCTCACTCTATCACACTCGGTGGAGTGCTGTGGAGTCATAGCTCACAGCAACCTCCAGCTCTTGAGCTCAAGCAATTCTCTTGCTTCAGTCTCCCAGGTAGCTGGGACTACAGGCGCCTGCCACAGCGCCCAGCTACTCACAGGTGGACTGTGGTAAATTAATTTTTCGAAGAAGGTAAAAGTATTCTTGGTGTACATTTTTGACTTTCACACACTGTACAATATAGAAGAAATGACACTACATGAATTCCGAGGTTAGATTACAAATACACCATATAGTTTTATTCATTACTTTTGGGATTCTTGCTCTGAAAAATCAGTTATTATACTATAAAGAAGCCTAAACTAGCCCATGGGGAGGCTTCATGAAGAGGTCACATACAGAGGTTTCAGATAGCAACTCAAGGGAGACCTCAGCTGATTTCAGCACCAACTGTGCTAAGCTAAGATCTTGGGGAAGGCTGAGTCATCACAAGCCTTTGAGTTTTCCCTAGATAGTCTGAGAAGAAAGCCATCTACCCACTGTTTTTTATTTTATTTATTTATTTATTTATTGCAGAATTCCTGACCCGCAGCTTTAGTGAGTGCAAAAAAACAATTATTTTACACTTCTATATTTGGCCTTGTTTGTTATATATATAGCATTAGTATCTGCAGCATGTTAAACCTTATTTCTTTCTTTGCAATCATCAGTGCATGTCCTCCTGAATTTAAAAAAAAAAAAATTAGGTTAACAATAGGTTTAGTTTCTTCATATCCACTAATTTGAGCAAAAGCTCAATGGTAACAATTTTAAAAGTGAAGGAGGGAAGGACAAGGGAGAAAATATCAGAATACCAAGAAACCAGCTAGAGATAAGACAAAATCTGGGGATTTAATCTCCCTGGGATCTGGCTTCCTCAATAATCTGCAAGACATTTTTGAGCTCCTTTTACCCTTAGAGTGGTTTAAATAACAATACATTGTTTAAATTTATTTATGCCAAGTACAATTGTAGTCTAGTTGAACTTTTATACTTTACATACAGGGTGCACACATAGTCTCCCTGCTTTTTTATTCTATCATTCTGAGCCTGACCTCTGCCATATTCACTATGTCCCTTGCAAAAGATGCATAGACGAACTAAGAACTTTGGGTGATAATTAAGCACTCCTCTTAAACACTAGCCATCTGATAGAGAAACAAGTCAAAGTAACACCATGGATAGAAAGATACCTTCATATTAAAAATGGGGTGGGAAAGAGAATGAGTTGGAGAAAAAGGGCAAGAGACCCATTATTGAATTGAGGAATATTTTTACAGCAAAGGCTTAAAATAAATCTCAATATAAACAGATACTGTAAAACAAAGTCTGAGTGAACTGGACGTTAAGTGTAGATAAGTATGTTTGAAACTCTGAGAGTCAGCTCCCCAGGGCACATTCTGTTAGCCCCAGAGATGCAGATATATGAGAAACACAGCTGGAAAACTACTGAATTACATGATCTATATAGCCATACCCCCCTTCAGCACTTCTTTTGTGACTGATGGGCAATTACTAATGCATATGGGGAGTATATTGAAGCTCACATGAGCTTGTTTGAAGTTTTGTAATCAGACAGAATAGTCATATACCTGCTTAATATGCTTCAAAGATACTAAAAGAGAGGACTTCTTAGTCCCCAGTAGATGCCATTCTGACCCGTGACATCTGTAAGTCATGAATATTATACATTATATGGAACAATTGCCACTAAATCCAGCAGGATTCACACAGAACAAGTCATTTTTAGCCAATCTCAATTTCTTCTCTGACAGACTTAACAGACTTTATGACAAGGATTGAATAGACAGAGCTAAATTCCAGTGAGGCAGTTGTCATAGTTCTTTGTAATAGCCTAGTGTATGACAAGGACTGAATAGAGGCGTGTTTGGGTGGAATAGAATCCAGTCCAATAACCTTTCAAATGATACCGGTTAACAGGCCACTGTCAATTTGAGTGATGCTTCTAAACATTTGTCTCAAGGCTGACACCTCTACCCTTTCCTGTCCACATCAATGATTTAGATGACTGCATGTGAAATTTACTAATCAAAAGTGCTGACAAATATTCCAGATGAGAGAACTTTTTCCCTGATGGGCTGGGACTAGAAGGAATTCTAAAAATGTATAATTCAACAAACAAATTCATTTTCTCTATTGAAGCCAGTTGCTGTAAAGAACAGAGCAGAAATATCTTAGGGCTCTTAATGCCTCAGTGAGGGAAGTCAACTCAACAGGAATTAGCACCATGACATGGCCACCCCCAAATCATTTGTGTTTTTCAATTCCAGTTTGGAACAAGTATTAAGGAAGCAGCAAAGGATATATAGATTTTTATAATAAAAGTTGTATAATTTACATAGTAGACACACCATATTTATAAAATAAAATCCCATACAGCAATAAAATCTTAAATAAAGCTGTGTGCAATAGTATTAATGAATCTCAGGCATACTGTATTTCATTGGGAAAATACCAAATCCTAGAAAAGTTGAATATAATTACATTTATGAAAGTTCTCAAGTTGTTCAATCTATAATACTTGGTTTAGGGATAAAAGTGTAGGCATTTATATTTTAAACAAAACAAAGTAGGAGAATGATAACCACATCCTTAAAGGATACAGATGCTTCTGAATGAGAGTGGAATGGAACAGTATTCTAGAAGGATGCACATACTAAATCTAAAAATGTATTTTTTAAAAACTATGTGTTTCATAAATGTGTTTCATTGAAATTTCTTTTATTTCTTACATTATTTAATTAATATTTTGTGTTACTTTTGATATTTGACAGAGGCGAGTATTAAAATCATTGTACAATTTTAGGACATAGAGATCTTATTAAATGAGCCATGATTAAACATTTTGGTGGGGTGGGGGTTAAGCATTTAATTTAAGAATCTAAGTGAGTTATCAAAACTTATCTTAATAACCTCTAAAATCTTATAGATATGGAAGGTGGCTCAGGATATTGTGCAGATCTAGGAACCTGGGGACTTGGCATCATTGCAGCACCCAGAATTTATCACTGCTACTTTATATTTCCTGCAACTGATCTCCCTCTGCTGCTGCTGACACTGCTACCTACCAGGCACCACATGTCCCTCGACTCTACATCCCCTGAGATAGCTTTTGATTCATTGGATAGTCACTGTGCAATACGACTTGTCTCTGGAAAATATCCACATTATCAGCTTTCGGGAAACTACCGGAGTCTCTTTTAAGTCAAGCTCTGTCCCTAATCTGAATAGGAAAAAAAAAAAAAGACCAATCTTTGAATCCCCATAAAAGGATACTATTAATATATATGTCAGTCATTTAAAAGTCATGTGATAGCCACAGAGATACATATATTGGCTATAAGAAAAATGAAGTCTGTAAGTTCATTTTTGATCATTAAAATTTCACAACTGGCACTTTTCCAAGACTAGTGATAGGCATTATCTATCGATGTGTTCTGGTTCCTATCATTACTTTTAGTGTTTTGAAAAAATATGAATTGAAAATTTAGTGAATATAAAAAAAATAAACAAACATTTAACCAAATGAATAAACCTCTGTCTGGTACATGCACTTAGGAACATTATTGTGTCAGGAAGATAATAGGAATTGAAAGATCAATTCCATCTTTGTTTTTGAAGAATGTTCCATCTCAAGGCCACAAAGAACATACGTACGTATCATTGCCCTTTCCAAATTCAGATTGTTTCAAATTTATAGGCATACAATGTCAGATAGAGTCCAAAATTTTTTTCTAGTTTTCAAAGAAAGAAAATAACAAATTCTGCAGGGCAGTCAGGAAAGAAAGATCACTGGTTCTGTTTTCCAAGTACATCTTCTTGTGCTAAGCCAAGAAATGACATTAATAGGAAAACTGATCCTATCTTCGGGCTCCCTACAGACTGGATCAGGTATTGGTGATCATGCAAACATAGTGCAGTTTGAACACAGCAATATGTATGGATATAATGTCAAAATATGAACTATGTTTATATTATAACATATCTCAAAAGGAATTTTGCCAAATCTCTTTCAATATCTCTCCAGTTCATGCTATTAAAATTTTTGGGTAAATATCTTCCAGTGGACTCTAAATAATGTAACTCCTAGAAGTTAGTCTCTGCATTTAATAAGGTTTGCCTGTACCCTTCTAAGATACATGCAGAATACAAATGTCTTCCTATAATAACTGAGAAAATGCCAGGAAGGCTATGTTAATTAGTTTGATGAAAATAGGTTCAGATTATATATGAAACCAGCACATTGTACCTCTTGATTGAACTGTTGTACACAGCTATAATTTAATAATAAAGACAATAAAAATAAAATAAAATAAAAAGGAAGTTAGTCTCTGAGCTTTAGGGTGCTAGAACAATACCCAAAATTTCACATTGTCAAGACTCATTTCCTTTTGGCAGTCACAATCCTATCCCACTGAAATGCCATTCAATTTAGTAACTTGAGAGTGCAGATATCACACTAGAAGAGACACCTGTCCTAAATGCTCTAACATCATGGTCTCAGTGTGGTGACACTGTTTACTACATAGTAGCATATTAAAATCATGGAATCTATGATGTATGTAGGGCTAACATTGGAATATTAATTAGTATTCTAACATTAGGATGTTAATGAGGTGCATATTAACCTGATATGTAGAATTACTCTTAGTTTCTACTGGCTATAGTTGCATACTAATCCCTGGATTGGGACTGGGTCTACAGAAAGTTTGTACCCTGTCTGCTGCGATGAGCTGGTAGGAGTCAAGGAAAAACCAGGGTCTTACAGTTTCTCAAAAATGGATGAATATTCAAATGCAATTATCTAAAGAGAAATATCTTTTATATTTTATAAACTCAGCTTATATGTAATATCAATAATTTCCAAGGTTACTGCTATAATAATTACAGGATTTTTTTTTAATTGCAGTTGTCATTATTGTTTAGCGGGCCCAGGCCAGGCTCAAACCTGCCAGCCTCAGTGTATGTGGCCGGCTCCCAACTCACTGAGCTATGAGTACCAAGCCAGTTACAGAATTTTTTTGATTAGGTGTTATAAAACACAACATTCTTTAAATTTCTTATAGATAGATAATAGATAAATAAATGGATACACTGATGGATTGACAAATGTAGATAATGTGATAATGTGGTTGGGGATGAGACCAAAAGTGAACCTCATAGTACCTCTGCAAATACAGATCTTGAGATACTTCTCCGGAGAGAAAAGGTTCTGCATAACATTTATCATATCAGCAATGAAAGGGATATCATTTAATTCATCAGAATCAATTGGAGATCCCAGAGGCTATGAAAAATAAGTGAAAATAAGACTTCTAAGTTTGTCTCTTCTTGCACAGAAGAAAATAAAATACTGGATAAATTTTATAATAGTAATAATTGATATTAGAGGAGAGAGAGAGAGAATGAGAATGAATACTCTTTTTTGGTCTAAGAATATACAGTTATATAGTTGCAAAGGATATTTGTCTCTTACAATGGATAGCTGGATTAAATAAAATGGGCAGAATAATTGGAGATACGGTAATCAGCTAATAAGCTGACACAATTTGCATTTTGTTATTGATGAATAAAATATAGTGCATTATTCAGAGCCGATGCTATTTCAGCTTTCCATTTAAGACATTTTAATTATGTTAAATTCTGTTTCTAACTTTTGGTACGGATTACTTTATGACTTGTACTCACCAAGACATGTATTAAATGGTACAGTGCCTAATGTGAACTTTCTATAAGGATGTTATCTGAAGCCCCTACTGAGTTTGAGCTATGTTCATGTTAAAATTTTTGTCATATTTTTTTTAGAAATGTAAGGGTATATTGAACAAAGTGATAAGTATAACCTTAGCTCTAGAAATAAAGAATAGTTACAGACTGGAATCCTTTGTTCTGCAGCTAATGTCTTTTGAGAGGGTGAGCCTCCTTCTTAAACTGAAGACCTTCTCAGAAGACATTGGTTGCCAGAAAAACAGATTCCCCTCTGTACCTGAGGTATTCCTCTATTGTAACCAAGATCTAAGAGCAAATTTCACCTCCTTAGGATACTGAAAATGAAAAGTGAGAAATAGTATTAGTTTTGTTTTCTGGAGAAATCCTCCACCCTGAACATTGAGTTTCAGCTAGGCTCCTTCCCCTCACTAGCTGACAAAATCAGTCTGGGGCTTAGACTAAATTGATAAGGCAATTCCTGAGGCTGTGCTGCTCAGAGCCAGTGGACTTGGGATGCACATGACCCAGTGAGACAACAACAGTGGAAGCAGTGGAAGCCAAGCCAGTGCCTGTGTCACCATCCCCTAAACTGCAGGAAGTGCAATTCTTCTACTTGGAGAAAGAAAAGAGAAAAGTTCAGAGGACTTTGTTTTGAACTTGGGTATCAGCTCAGCCACAGTAAAATAAAGAAGGAATCAGATGCCTGAACCTATTGAGGACAGGCCTTAGTTCCAGGAAGGTATCATTGGACCCACACTGGGATGGAAGGAAATATACTGCCCTGAATGGAATCCTGACCTGGCAGGATTCACCACCTGCTGACAAGAGTCCTTAGATTTTTTTTTTTTTTTTTAGAGACAGAGTCTCACTTTATTGCCATTGGTAGAGTGCCGTGGTGTCACACAGCTCACAGCAACCTCCAACTCCTGGGCTTAAGCGATTCTCTTGCCTCAGCCTCCCAAGTAGCTGGGACCACAGGCACCTACCACAATGCCCGGCTGTTTTTGTTGTTGTTGCAGTTTGGCTGGGGTCAGGTTTGAAACTGCCACCCTCGGTATATGAGGCCAGCGCCCTATTCACTGAGCCACAGGCACCACCCTGTGAAAGTCTATGGTAACTAAAAATCTAAAGTCCTTAGATTTTTAATAAACTTAAAAGGTAGCCAGGAAATAGTCACCATGGGCTTTGGGTGAGATTGAAATAAATTCAGTTGTGACCTGGTGTTAGTTACAATGAGGGAATGACCATATATTCCTCCCCCAACTCCAGTAGCACAGCATTGAGAGTGAGAGATTTTGCCTGAAAACTCAGGGAATTCTCAGATATCTTACTCAAGTCTATTAATGCAGTACCATCAGGAGTCTATAAGAGTTATGGCATTACTGGGTTTGGGGCATCCCCAGTGCAGATATGGCTGAAATAATCAAAGACGTAGATAAAAATGCTCAATGCCCTTTAATATGTGGAAAGACTTCTCAAGAAGGATGGATTCAATGCGGCCTAGGCAGCAAAGATTAAAATAAAAACCTAACTCTTCAATGCCCAGACAATAATGAACATCCTTAAGTATCAAGAACTCCCAGAAAAACATGACCTCATCAAACAAAATGTAAAAATGACTAATCCTGGAATGGTGGAGGTATGTGACCTTTCAGACATAGAATTCAAACTAGATGTCCTGAGGAAGCTCAATGAACTTCAAGACAATGGAGAGAAGAAATTCAGAAGTCTATCAGAGACATGTAACAAAGAGATTTAAATACTAAACAAAGTATGGAACTTAAGAATTCAATTAATAAATTAAGAATACATCACAGCGGAAATATTCTCAAGACAGAACTGACAAAGCAGAAGAAATAGTGAGCTTGAAGACGGGCTATTTAAAAATACACAGAAGAGAAAAAAGAAAAAAATGAAACACACCTATAAGATGTAGAAGACAGTTACAAATATAAGAGTTATTGACATTAAAAAGTAGGTAGAGAGAGAGATTGGGGTAGAAAGTTTATTCATAGAAATAATTACAAAAGTTCCAAACCTAGGGAAAGATGTCAATATTCAAGTGCAAGAAGGTAATAGAACACCAAGCAAATTTAATCATAACAAAACTAACTCACAGCTTTTAATAATCAATCCCCAAATTTTCACAGATTAAGGAAAGGTCCTAAAGTAAGCAAATAAAAGAAAAGGGACAAAAATAACACATAAAGAAACTCTAATACATCTGACAAGAGACTTCTTGGTGGAAATCTTATAGGCGAGAAGAGAGATGCATGGCATATTCAAAGTGCTAAATGAAAAAAAAATCTTAACCCTAGCAGATTATATTCTTCAAAACTATCCTTCAAACATGAAGGTGAAATACTTTCCCAGACAAACACAAACAGGGATTTCATCAACACCAGACGTATCCTATAAGAAATGGTAAAAGAATTTCTTTAATCTGAAAGAAAGGGATGTTAATGAACAAAAAGAAATGATCTAAAAATGTAAAACTTTCTGGTACCAATAAAACTCAAATACAGAGTACTCTATTTTTGTAATTGTGATGTAGAAGCCACTTATATCTTGAGTAGAAAAACTAAAATGCAAATCTATCAAAAATAACTACGATACTTTTTGAGAGATAAATAGTATAAAAGGAAAGGGATGGAAACAACAAAAAATTTTAAAAAGCAGAAGGGGATAGAAGCTAACTGGTAAATTTCTGTAAGATTTCCCTTTGTTTATGTGTGTGTGTGTGTTTAAGCAGAATAGTCATATGTTTAAAATAATTGATTATAAAATTTTTGAAAGCCTCATGATAGCATCAAATTTTAAAACATACAACAGATACACAACAATAAAAAGCAAGAAACTAAAACACTACCAAAGGTAATCTTTTTTTTTTGAGATAGAGCCTCAAGCTGTCACCCTGGGTAGAGTGCCATGGCATCACTCCAACTCCTGCGCTCAAGAGATTCTCCTGCCTCCGCCTCACAAGTAGCTGGGATTATAGGTGCTTGCCATAACGCCCAGC
>CAUYON010062829.1:0-19709 GCA_963573935.1 Arctocebus calabarensis | reverse complement strand
TTTCCTTCAGATTTTCATATTTCTGAGAATAAAGTTTCTTGTAATATTCTTTAAGGATTTTTTGAATTTCTGAGGCGTTTGTTGTTATTTCATCATTACCATTTCTGATCCATGAAATTAGTGATTTTATTTTTTTCCTGGTTAGGTTAGCCAAATGTTTATCTACTTTATTGACCTTTTCAAAAAACCAACTTTTTGATTTATTGATCTGTTGTATAATCCTTATTTTCAATTTCATTTAATTCTGCTCTAATTTTGGTTATTTCTTTGCTTCTGCTGGGTTTGGGATTGGAATGCTCTTTCTTTTCCAGTTGCTTGAGATGTCTCATTAAGTTGTTAACTTCCTCTCTTTCCATTCTCTTGAGGAAGGCTTGCATTGCTATAAATTTCCCTCTTAGGACTGCCTTTCTGGTATCCCATAGGCTCTGATAATTTGTGTCTTCATTATCATCTTATTCCAAAAACTTGGTAACTTCCTTCTTAATCTTGTCTATGACCTGTCTATCATTCAGCATAAGGTTATTTAGCTTCCATGTTTTTGTATGAGTATGCAGATTCCTGTTGTTACTGAGTTCAACTTTTATTCCATGATGGTCCAGGAAGATGCAAGGAATAATTTCTATTCTTTTAAATTTGCTGGGGTTAGGATGGTAGGGCCTTTAGAAGGTTATTAGGTCACAAGGGTGGAGCCCCCATGAACATCAGTGCCCTAAAAGAAGGAACCCAGAGAGCTCTCTTACAGTCTTTCTACATGTGACTATTCTAGGTCGCAGTTGGCAACTTGGAAGAGGCCTCTCACAGAACACAAACATGTTGGCACCCTGATCATGGATTCCAGCCACCAGAACTGTAAGAAGTGAATGCTTGCCATTTAAGCCACCTAGACTATGTAATTTGTCTGAACTGAGATGAAGGATAACATGGGAAGATTTAACAGATACCTTTCGGAAGTTCCAGAAATAGATAAGAGAATGAGGAAAAGGCCCTACTGAAAGCAGTAATGATTGCCAATTTTCTAGAATTGGTGTAAGCCATCAACTAGCAAACCCAAGAATCCTAATGAGTTCCAAGCATAATAAATAAGAAGAAACCCAGGGAAGGAGTCAAGATGGGGGACTAGAAGCTGCCTGTAGCCAAGCTCTTATGGACAGGATAGAAAGTGGACAGAAGATATTCAAATTCAGATTAATCACCTAAGACAGAGTATTGGGAATCAACAGAGGGATTATAGGAGACTCTCAAAGTGAAGTAGAGGGAAGTGGTTTGACCTACTCAGAAGGACTGAAGATACAGGGGGAGGACACCATATGTGGGAAAGGGACAGAGGGAATGCTACAGCACCAAACTCCCCCCAGGAACATTGCCATCAGAGCTGTGGGAGGGCCTGCCACTACAGCAGCTACTGGAATCACAAAGGGAGATGGCAGAGACTGGGCAGCGGCATTACTCTGGATAGAAGGCACAGAGGTTTATGAATCTTGGTCAGGACAGCTGGTACCATTTTTAGGTCCCGTCCCAGAGCACTGCTTTTACTCAGGGGTCAGATTCATTGTTACTGACTCCCTATCACAGGGAGTCTAGGCTTTCTTGTGGGGGGTGCCATGCACCCTCACTCCTGCTGGAGAACTCAGGCAGAGCAGGTGTGTGCCCATAGACCCGATGCCATTGCTGTCACTTGGGCAGCTCCGCCTACTCACAGCTGCCACAAGACCTGGGCAGAGACAGCAACTATAGCTCTTAGTCCCTGCTGCTGTCATCTGACTGGCACAGTTGCTGCTGCCATTGCCTAGATGATACCAATGGATCTGGACAGAGAAAACATTTGTGGTACATGAGGTCAAACAACTAGGTTTGTGAACTCATCCTAGGAGTGCTATATCCCTTATTGCTGACATGGAGAAGGAAGGGATCCTCTCCAACTCATTCACCTTGATATCAAAGGCAGGAAAGAACATAACAAACAAAAAAACTATAAACCAATATCTTTTATGAATTTAGTTGCAAAAATTCTCAGTAAAATGTTAGCAAACTGAATTAAAAAATAAAACAACAAATTAAAAAATAAGACACTATGACCAAGTGGGCTTTATCCCAGGGATGCAAGAATGGTCCAACATAACGCAAATCCATAAATGTGATTCACCACACAAACAGGGAAAGAAGAACAAAGACTATATGATCATCTTCATAGATGCAGAAAAAGCATTTGACAAATTTTAGCTTTTATGGTAACAACTCTTGACAAAATTGGCATAGATGTAACATACCTCAAAATTATAAAAGCCATATACAAGAAACCCACAACCAACACCATACTGAATGGAGAAAAACTGAAAGTGTTCTCGCTTAGACCTGGAAATAGACAATGCTGCCCATTGTCACGTCTACTCAACACAGAGGTGGAAGTCCTAGCCAGGGCAATTAGGTAAGAGAAAGACATCAAGGATATCCAAATGGGGATACAAAAGGTCAAACTATTAGTCTTCGCTGATGATAGCAATCTTATATCTATAAAACCCCCCAAAGTCTTCCAAGAGCACAGGAATTAGTTAAATAAATTCAGCAGAGTTTCAAATACAATGTAAATAAATCAATAGGATTCCCATACATCAATAACAGTCAATCCGCAGATCAAATCAGAGTCAATCTCTTTCATAGTAACAACAAAGAAAATATCTAGGAATATTTGCCAAGGAGGTAAAAGACTTCTACAGGGAAGGAAATTGCAGATCAAACAAATGGAAAAATACATCATGCTTATGAATTGGCAGAGCCAAGATTGTAAATGTCTGTACTACCCAAAGTGATCTACAGATTCAACAAAGTCCCTATTAAAATACCAAAGTCATTTTTTGCAGATCTAGAAAAAATAATTCTAAAGCAACCCTAAGGAAGGACAAATCAGGAGGCATCACTTTACTGGACCTCAAGCTACAACTACAAGGCTAGTAACCCAAACAGCACAGTAGGGTACAAGAGCAGAAATAGACCAATAGATCAGAAGAGAAAACCCAAATATAAAACAATCCTTGTACTGCTTTGTTCTTGAAAGTCTTCTAATACAGGGAAATTGTTTCCCCCAGAATTACACTTTTTCTTTTCACCATGATTTATAATGCCCTGTTTTAAAGTGATGTACTTTTTGCCTATTTAAAGGGTCTGAAAAGTATGCTCAGATCTATAAAATCACTTTTAAAAAATGTGTTAATTGGAAAAAGGTATCATTCAGATTTATATAAAAAAATACTAGGCTGAGTGGGATAGCTCACACCTGTAATCTCAGCAATTTGGGAGGCTGAGGTAGAAGAACTGTTTGAGGCCAGGAGTTTGAGACCAGCCTGGGCAACATAGCAAGTCCCTGTCTCTACAAATAAAAATAAAACTAGCTGGTGCATGCTTGTGGTCCCAGCTATTTGGGAGGGTGAGGCAGGAGGATCATTTGAGCCCAGAAATTGGAGATTACAGTGAGCTAGTCAGGCCTCTGCACTCTAGCTTGAGCAACAGAATGAGACTTTGTTGCTTAAAAAACATTAAGAACTAATCTCAATCCTTTGAAAAATAAATTGAATTAAAATGTGAGAATAATAGATATAAACTGGAAAAGAGTGATTAAAATTCTAATCTTCTTTTTAAGTCCTATATTGTTAGGATTCAAAATAAAGACAAAATGATTAATTGATGACTAAGTTAAGAATGCATGTCAAAATTGTATAGCCATGGGATCTGGCACAGTGGCTCATACCTGTAATCCTCGTACTTTGAGAGGTCAAGCAGGAGGATCACCTTGAGGCCAGAAGTTGTGAACAGCCTTTGGGTAACAAAGCAAGACACTACTTGTACCCAAAAATTAAAAATTAGCCAGGAATCGTGCTGTGTACTTGTTGTCCTGGCTATAGGGAGGCTGAGGCAGGAGGAATGCTTGAGCCATGCATGGGTTTTAGGCTGCATTGAGGTATGATCACACCACTGTGCTCTAGCCTGGAGCAAAAGTGTGAGACCCTAGTGCATAAATAAAAAAAAAAAAACTGAAAGAACAGACTCAGAAACAGATAAATAAAAAAAAAGATAATTACAAACTTTAAAATAAAGCAAGAAGGGAGGGGGAAAGGTAAATATAAAACACAAATTGATACGTTAAATGCAAATTAATAATTTAAAAAGATAAATGGGTGAAACATTTGTGTTGAAAGACAAAACTGTCAGTTCAATTTTTTTTTTGTTTTAAATCCAGCTCTATGCTATTTCCAAAAGTCACATATCTAAAAGGAAATGTTGATACTAAGAATATGGAAAAGATGTAACTAGCAAATAATAGCCAAAAGAAAGCCAGTAAATTTCTATTCTAATAAAACGTTCAAGGTTAATGTGACTACTAGATATAAAAGGAGACCCTCCTTAATAATAAAGGATTTGATTAGCCAGGAAGGTGTATTAATTCTAAGCCTATATATACCTAATAATATAGCATTAAAATATATAAAGCAGTATTTGAGATAAGAGGCTTCTGGTTCTACACAAGATGGAACATACATATTCTTCCCTATAAGAGTAACTAAGAATAACTAAAAACTTTGAAAATAATACTTAAAACAAACATAAGATCTTTGGAGCAGAGAAAGAGACTAGCTAAGGAGGGACCTTAGGATGACATAGCAGTGAGTTCCCTCACTTTGTTTCCTTTTTGCATTTCATTTATCCTGGAAGAGCACTAAAGATACCTTTAATCCAGAAATGCTGACAATGGTAGATATAAACAAACAAACATAGTGAGAGGAATAGGGAGAGATACATCTGCTTTACCTGCTGGCTGGCAGGAGCAGCCAATGCCCCTTCTGCTCTCCACCAGCACGGCGTTCCTAGTCTCCTCTGGTCTGTTTTAGCTTCTGAGCTTTTCCTTGTGTTTTCACGACCTTAACAGTTCTGAAGAGTACTGTTCAGGTATTTTGCAGAATGTCCCCTACCTAATTTTTTAAAATATCAACTTCCACAGAATCAGAAATATAAAAGCATTTATAGAATAGGCAATTTAGGTGTTTAATATTCTCGTTTGTGCTTAAATCCAATGATTTAGAAGACATGATTTTGAAGTTTCAAGGAATAATAAAAATTAATATGTTTTATATCTATCACTGTAGGAAAAAGAAAGAAAGTGTCTTTTCATTTCATTAAATAGAGGAGTCAAATAGGTGAAGGGTAATTACTCTTTGCTCTGAAAGTATTTCTAACTATGCAATTTTCTTTTTTTTTTTTTTTTGAGATAGAATCTTACTTTGACCCTGTTGTTAGAGTGATATGGCGTCATAACTCACAACAACCTCAAGCTCTCAGCTCAAGTGATTCTCTTGCCTCAGCCTCCTGAGTAGCTGAGACTATTGGTGCTTGTCACAATGCATTTTTAGAGACGGGGTCTTGCTCTTGCTCTTGCTCAGGCTGGTCTCAAACTCCTGAGCTGAAGCAATCCACCCACTTGGGACTCCCAGAGTGCTAGGATTATAGGCATGAGCCACTGCACAGGGACCCATCTATGCAATTTAAAGGAAAGTCATTATATGCCACAAATCAAGAAACAACTGCTTTAATTAACATCTACCTCTGGAAATTGAGGCAATAGTACTATCTTTAAAGCAAATTTCCACCTCAGCTATTTTCAGCAATGTACGCTGGTATTCAATGCATATAATTTAAGCAAATTTTAAACAAATGTTAATTTGAATACAATTTTACTAATTTTTATGGCTTTTATGAAACATTTTACATTTAGTATATAATTTACACTAGATAAAAATGAGTGAATGCTAAAAAGGGAGTGACTTAGAAAGATCAGTTTACATTAGTTTCAAATGACAAAGGCCAAAAATGATTTCAGTATAAAACAAGAGAATTAGGTTCCTGTAGCATAATAATCAATCTTATTATTAGCAAGCCTTAAGTTTTATTTGAAAACTTGTGTGCATATGTTGGAATACAAGATTTTGTTGTCCTTATTTCCAAAAGCAACTTCCCTTAGGCTTGGCTTTTTTAAAAGGGCCCAAGCAGGACCATGAAAAGATCATACAGACACAGCTGAGGCCCCTTAATGTCTCTGTGTTACATTCTCTATAAGTGTCCCATAAGGAAGCACTGTATCATAAGAAGAAATACATATTTTAACTTTTATTTGATTTCCTTGGTAAACAAATTATGAAGAAAAAGGTATCTGTGAATTTTCTAACTGATTCATATATATGATGTATAGGAGTTATGCTATTAAGCACAATAATATATAAAAGTGTGTTTTCAGATTTAAATTTAATGACTCAAGTTACCATCAGTATGATGATTTAAGCAAAAGTAGAATAATTATGAAGTGTCAACTTTATTGAGACTATTTTATTGCTCTATCAAGTTAATTTACGCAAAAGTGTCATTTAAAATTCATGACAATTTTCTAACGTGGTATGTTCATAGTATACTGAAGTATGCACAAGAGGAAAATTTTAATACATGCTTAATATCAGTAATAAAAATAAATGAACAAATTTGTATCTTTTTTAGTGATTCATTAATATTTAACACAAAATAGCAAAATGTAGAAAATCAGAGAATAGTCATGTAATTTTACTTCTAAACTTAAAAAGGAAAATATTTAGCATTATAGAGTAATAGTAAATTTTGTTTTTTTCTCGATAGAAATATTGTCTTAAATAACAGATATGTTTTAAGATTTTATATTCTTATAAAATTCAAACCTAATTTTTAGAAAAACAGATTAATCCTTGAATCTTAGAATTAAAAGAGGTAAGCTGAATTTTTTGATGACCTAATTAAAACAGGAGCAAGTGAATAAGCACCTTGCTCAAAAATACACATCAGCTATCAAACAAATTTTGAGACAATCAATCTTTCTGGTTTATAGAATACCTAATTTATTTTTCCAAATGTCACAAAAAGAGCTCAGTAGAGTTTCTCTAAGGACTCTCCAACTTTAGAATGTTTTAACCCTGGAGAAAGATTAAGCTCTTTGGGAGATAAGTAAAGTGAAAATATACCCCCTTAAGAAGTGAGAGAAAGGTCTATTTAAAGTCTGATGATTGTTAACAATGTGATACAGAACAGGAAAGAACATACCTGTATAAAGAAACTATATCAAGAAAACTCATATATATTGGCAATTTAAAATATTTTTCTTTGAACTACTTGATTATTCTTGCCCTTTATCAAAATAATAACTAATTTCTCATAAAATAGTACTGATACTATTTTATTATTTTTTAAAGCTTTAAGCTAGTTGGCTATATAACACATTATAAAATTTGAGATAAATTATTTAAACTATTAACATTACTCTAATATTAGTAGAAGTTCAGACTTTAACATTTCACTTCTTTATAAATAATCTTAAGTATAAAAGAACATATTGCCAATACAAAAATAATTGAGAAAGCAAAATAAGCATGTGAGCTTTAAAAATTAGTATGTTTTAAAGTAAAGAATTTTATAGAATGGTTAACTATTTACTCATATAGTTGAAAATTAAAATTTTATTCCTAAAGTAGGGCAATATAAAGTTAGTGCTTCCATGAACATTCAGATATCAGAAGAAAGTACAGTATTGATTTAGCAACAAGACATTGGTCTTAATGTGGATCACCGAGCACCATTGCTTTCTCTGTTAAAACAACCGAAACTAAACAAATGAAATGCATGGCTATTTATTTGCTGTTTTTCACAGGTGAGCCTTTGATGTTAAGTTTGTCCACAAAGACGTTTGATCTTCTTCCACTTTCAATGGCTGGACTTTGATGAAGTTTCTCCCTGAGAAATATACACATGAACATTAATACCATTTTTACATGGTCAGTGGTTTGTAAAACAATATAAACATGTTAAAAACCACTATAATATAAAGAGAATTTTCTCTTAAATATTACTTAAGAGCTTTGAAAAGGAAGGCAGACTTCCTTGGTGGTGAACTTATAAGACAGCAACAGTGGTTTACGTGAAATACATTGAACTATTTAGAATTTAAGTCATGCTATCCAATATGGCAGCCAATAGCCATGTTTATATTTAAATTAAATAAAACAAAATAATTCAGTCCTCACTTGTACCAGCCACATATCAAATGTGAATCACTAGTCACATGGGACTAGTCATTACCATATTGGACAGCGTAGATACGTAACATTTTCATCACTGCATAAAATTATTTCAGAAAAAGCTATTGGGCAGTCCTAGTTAAGAGAAAATATCAGTGTCAGGGCCATAGATTTCTGGGTCATCCATAAAAAGCATGTGCTTTCTCTACCTGGGACCTGGATTTCATATTCAAACTTAGCATGGTTAGGCTTTTAATTAATAAATTTTCCAAAGAGAGACAAATATCTAAAATTAACATAAAAGCAAGTTTCTAAGTCATTCAACAGAAAATATTAGGGCTCTAGATTCCTACATAAGTATTTTAAAGGAGAAGATGCTAGCACATGAAATTCTGCACAAGGCTTCTGATTTACTTGATACCCACTTGTCCACGGCTGGTTCTTTGAAGCCTTCCACCTTCTGCAGCAATCCTCCACTCTCTTATAGCCTAGAACAGATTTCTGTTTTAAGGCCTGGAGAGGACTCTCTCTCACTCGATGTAATTTCAATAGGAATTAGGTATTGTTTTCAATTTTTCCCCAGGGAACCAAATTAAATAATAACTCAAAAATATGTATTAAATGTATAAAAATGTCTATAATTTTTAATGTGTGATTTCAGCACATTTTTTTGAATAGCTATTTCAAAAAGAAATCCCATGGGAAGCTAAAGCTTTTGTAAAAGTTTTACAAAAAATCCAGTGCACATGAAATATGGTATTTCACATACTGTTATATATTATGCAAATGTCTAAAATTTCATTTATATCAAATGCTGAATTTGACTTGTTAAGGAAGTTATTAAGTCTTCTAAATACAGCTCATTTCCCCTTATCATCTCTCTAGACACAACTATATTTACCTGGTGTGAAATATATGACTCTGTCTATATCCAAATTAGAATCTGTTTTATAAGATTTATCACTTTTCCTTAGGAGGATTTTGGCTGTTACCTTCTGAAGCATAGTTTTCTAGTGAATTACTAACTATACAATCCTAAACTATTATTGGTTTTAAATATAAATTTAAATTTGTGGAATATTTGTATTAAATATAAAATTATTACATCTTTCATAAAAGATATTGAGGATACAACTTGGATGTCATCAAAACTTCCTGATAACAAAAGTAAAATTACAAATATTTTATTCTAATTTTTCTTAAAATACATAATTTATTTTAGAAATAAGTTTTACCTTCTTTTAAGTTCTCGAGATCTTAAATTGTCATGGCCAACACTCCGCATTCTAGGGCTTTCTAGATTGCGGCATTGTCCTCCCGGTTTGTACTTCAAAATCTCACTTTGCCACTCATCATCAAAAGCATGAGCATCATCTGTATTACATAATGAAATAAAGCAAGTAAGTATTAAGGTATCAATGGTCAGTAACTGCCTTGATCCCCACACACTTCATCCTAGTCTGGTGTTTTCATCAGTCTAAGCCCAAGACAAAGGCAGGAAGTGCTTCAAATATAAAGGTTTTTAACCAGGGTAATACAGTAGAACGTTCACTATTGGCCACCTCCCTACAGTGACCCCCTTCTTCGGTTGACCTAATTTTCCCAGACTGGACATGCACCCCATGTATCAGTATGTAGGCCTAGTTCCTTATGTGGACCACCTCCATATGTTAATGAGTTTGTTAAAGTCCCATGGGGGGTCAACTTACAGAGGTTCTGCTATATTTCTTTTCCTCTTTGTTCCTCTCCTATTGCTATTGATGATCTGATACTTGATGATCTGGTTTTTTATCTGCCTAGATATCGTATCATTCTACCGAATGGACCCATTGACCCAATTACATGGCAGTCTTCCTGGATCATCTCACAGTGAGCTTGCTGTTCCTATATATGTGAACACTTCTGTGGCTGGCACGTCTATTCACCTCACCATCATCTTATCTAAGCTATCCTCATAAGTTTCTGTCATTAATTTCTTAAGACCAATGGGTTACTCAGGTAGATCGTCAAATCATGCTGTGACGGAATACACAATCTAATTCCATAATTCCAGCAACTATAGATAGTACTTGTTCTTTTAGATTGCTTTTATAATAATGTGCTCCTTCACTAAAGTTTTCTTCAACATGCTAAATATTGTGAAGTACTCAGTATGTATTTAAATATGACAAAATTATAAAGGTTACAATTAGAGAAAAGTCAAGATGTTAAGGCTTCCATCTCATTGCACATAAATAATTTTATCAAACTCCAATCTTAATATAATTTCTTTCTAAAATGATACAATAATTGAAATCCCTTACTTTGACAAAAATTATTCAAAATCCTTTCTGAAAATAGATGAATATAATTAAGTTCTAACATAATTATATTTTTATTAACAAATGAAATATGAAAGCTTTATTTATTACAATTAGTGAACCAATTTAAATTTATTACATTTGTTAATACATTTTAATATAATTAAAAACTACAGTGAGTTGGCCAGGCATGGTGGCTCACTCCTGCAATCCTAGTACTTTAGGAAGGATTACTTGAGACTAAGAGTTTGAGAAGAATTATGTACTGGAAGGGCTTAAATACATTGAAGAATGAATATAAAACCTAGAAAATGGAAATGTTTACTTGATATGATATATTATCTATCATATACCAGAAATTAAAATCTTATATATACATAGTATAAAAGTTCAAATATCCAACAATACAGAATGATTTAAATAAATTATGGCCTATCCACAGCAAAAATTTTAGGTAATCACTTACTGTTTTTGAAAAAATACATATTAGGTGACAGTTTATAATTATAATGATGGGGCACAATGTAAACTACATAGATAAATACTAATTTGAAAAAGTATGTATGCTAATATATACATAAAACTATTAGAAAGATAATTACTAAAATACTAATAGTAGTTATTTGGGGATGGGATTATAGATGATTTTTATTTTTGTCTTTATATTTTCAAATATACTTCCTTCACAATCAGAAAAAATATTTTAAAACTCATTTTTCCCATTGATAGTATTATTAAATAACAATTCAAACAATTTCATTTTCCAAGTATAAAAGACTAAAAACAAATATTACACAATTCCAAAATAAGTATAAAAAAGATCTATTAATGAAATGATGAGACAATAATTTTATTACTTTGATATAAATGTTATCATGTATTGTTCAGAAACGACATCGTATGACAAGTTCTACAAAAAATATTATTCAAGTTCTCTAAGTACAGCTTTATTTTAACTTTGTAAGAAAGGACGCTATTTTTGTGATAACTCACTCTCATTCATGTTGATGAATTCTTGATTGACCTCTTCATCTCCAGTCCTGTTGTTCTTTGACTTTTTAATGACATGAGCTCGGTCATGGATATGATGACCAACGGCCATTTTTTCTAGTCCGCTGTCAGAATCTCTCATTGCTCTTCTGGTTTCCTTTATCTATAAAAATAAAGAAAGTAAAAAATGTTTACTCGTTATTTAAATATATACAATGGATATAATGCTAAATTCCTCAGGGTCTATTTACCTATGGAGGTAAAGCCTTAGATCTACTGCTCTAAAAATAGTGAGTACTCAGTTCTATTATCAACTTGTAGTAAAATTATGGTAGTAGGTCTTTAATGAGGTGCTTAAAATGAAAATATGTAGGACAAATAGAAGCAATACGATCTAACCATATTCCAAACTGTAATCAAATATTAAAACAAACAATAAAAATCATGGAAAATGTAGTGCCTTTAATACTGTCTTTGACAGTGCAAGACTATAGATAGAAGTTCACACTGGCGTTCCTATAAATAAGGGCAGCTAATTATTCCCCTGTCACACTGATGAGCTTGAATCTCATGGTTGGTTCCATCTATTAACACTATGGAAATGTTATTAGAATATTTATGATAAGCAGATATTAGAAAGATGATTTACCATTGGAAATCTATAATTATACTCTTTAAATATAAGACTTGGTCACTTTTAGTAAGTTAAAATTAAAATGTGTGAGATGACATTAATGGAATTATGGCAAAAGCATCTTTGAAAGGTCTATCTTTATACTAGAGAACTAAAAAAGTAACTATTTCACACTCATTAGGCTAGTAAACCTGAAATTTTACTAACAAGGAAGTTAGTACTTCTCTAGTTGGTGAAAGCCAACAGTTTCACTCCCTGTGGGATAGTAACTTGCTAGTTTCTGTCTAGTAAAGATGAATACATTCCTAGATCTTTTCCATAAAGAGACAAGTATGAGGATGACTTAGTAAAAAAATTACACACACCTACATATCTAGCAACAGAAAATGAACAAAATATCCTAGTACAGGAGACAAATATGTGGATGAATTAGTGAAAAAATTAAACACATCTACATACCTATCAATAAAAAATGAATAAAATATTGCTACTATATAAAAGTTAAATAGAGGCTGCACAAATCAATTTTAATAAATCTTAAAAGCATATTACTGAGTAAAGGCAAACTGTAGGAGATATGGGCAATATGATACCATTTATATAAAGTTTAGAACTCTGCAAAATAATCCATTGTATTTTTATGATGCATATATTAGTAATAAAATTATAAGCATATACATGACAATGATAAACAGTTATGTCTAGGGAGGGAGTAAAGGAAAAGGTCCCTCTCAGAGGAGTGCACCAGAACCTTTAGCTGGCTGCATCCACAGAGTTTATGATTAAAAAGAAAATGAAACAAAAGATAACCTGAACCCTATAGAAAAAAAATGTCATGATATGACTAAATTGGGTGGCAGCAATATGAGTATCATTATATTATTCTATATATCCTTTCTTACATTGAAACATTTCATGAGTTAAAAAATTAATTTACTTCAGACACAAAAGTTGACAAAAGCTTCTGTTTGTGTTTATTTGACTTGTCAACATGTAAAGGTAATAAACATCAATAGATCTTACATGAAAAAAAGGTATCCTCATGGGAGGGCAAAACAATTGTCATGAACTAAGTAAACAGTCGAGCTTTAATGTTTTCACAGTCGCAACTGCCTTCCCCTCCCTTCTGCCAATCCGGGAAAGATCAAAGTTTAATTAATATTTTTAAAATACAGTCTATCTTCCCACAACTTTATAAAGCTCTAAAAAGGCTTAGAAAATACTTACTCCTCCTGGAGCCCTACGTGTTTGAGTTGAGGCCTGGAAAACTTTTGGTGGTTCATCTCCCACTTTGGAATAAGTCATTACAGAGGAAGAACAAAATGAATGTCCATGTGGTTCCATTGAAAGGTGATCCTAGAGGTAAAAAGAAGATGTAAATTCAGAGTCTAGTCAAATACAAAGAATTAGAGCTAGAGAGTTCAAGTAAGTAACAACACTAGCTATAAGTTCCACTAAGGGTATCATACTAACAATATGGTTCCTTCAAATGACAGCTTCAGCAAGGTCCTAATCTCCTGCTATTGTGGGTACCAATTCCACTCTCCTTGTAAAGACTATAAGTGATTCAGCAGAGATCCTTAAGTCTTTGGATCCTTATAGTTTAGAGTTCAACAAAGGTGCTATACCATGAAACCTGTGATACTTCTCTAGTTAGTGGTAGACCCTGTCTACAACCTTGCCAATGTCAAGCCAATTAAACATACACCAAGAAGTTTCAAACCTCCTGTGGGTACCAGATCTACATGACTAAAATCAATAATGCCTTAGATAGATTTGGGCATTCTGTAGTGATCCATAGAATTCAAAGTTGGATAACAAGAATGGTATAGGTCTTCTTCAGATAGAATCAAGTGATTATTTTTGATATTAATATTATGAGTAGAAAAATAATGTTACTTAAGTATTAGTTTGTGAGTATTTTTATGTATGGCTCTAATTCAGTACTAAACATCATTTCTGAAATTTCTCTTTTTCAGGGTTTTTTCTTTAAACACTAAAACTATTTCTTAGATACTATAAATCCTTTTAAGCACATAGGTTATAAATAACAAAAATCTTGAAATTCATATAAAATGTTCATTTACAATAGTGACTTTCAGTAAAACAAATTTTTTGAGGTTGAAGTTTTATAATTTTGAAAGTTAATCGATGTTATTTTTCAGGCTTGTAGGTTGTAAAATCAATTTAGTGGGTGTAACCAGGATTTTTTAAAACACAAAATAGAAAATATCAGCACACACTGTAACAAAACTTTTGTTTCAAATATATTTATAAAGTACACAGGCTGGATGCGGTGACTCACACCTGTAATCCCAGTGCTCTGGGAGGTTGAGGCCGGTGAATTGCCTGAGCTCACGAGTTTGAGACCAGTCTGAGCTACAGCGAGACCCCATCTCTAAAAATAGCCAGGTGTTGTGGCAGGTGCCTGTGGTCTCAGCTACTCAGGAGGCTGAGGCAAGAGAATAGCTTGAGCCCAAGAGTTTGAGGTTGCTGTGAGCTATGACGCCACAGCACTTACCGAGGGTGACAAGGTGAGAGTCTGTCTCAAAAAAAAGTAATACAGTATACAATTTTTGCTTATTGTGTTAATTGTGTAAGATGTATTATTTAAACACTGTAAACTGTGGTTTAAAACAGTTTGAAAGCTACTATAATATAGAGTGTACCAATAACTGAAAACAACGTTCTCAGCACTTTATTTCAGTACTTACAAAGTTTCTTTGTAAATCCTGTATACTGTTTCGCATATTTAACATCATTCGGTCCATTGCCTGAAAAGGGTTGACATCTGTACGCTACAGGATATTAGGAAGTATGTTATTAACTACAACACAAAAGAAGCAAATCAATCTTCCCCAAACAGGTGAAAATTATTTTTTTCAATTCACTTAGTAAGATCTCATGTAGTAATCAACCCAGCAAAGATAATTCAAGGACCATACAATCAAAGTGATTTGTTAAAGAGAAAACTGAAGCACATGCAAATGATGTGGTGAGGAAACTAACACCACAAATACATATACACACAGTTGTGTGTACATATATACATACACACGTACACGTGAATGTACATTCCTCATATAAATACATGCACATACACCATTGTCAAAACATAATTTGGTTGTTATTAAACAGTAATGCCTTCTGGGTGGGAACAGCTCTAGCATAGGAGAGTCTTCAGATTTTTTCTTCTTACTTCTCAATACCCCATCATGCAAATAAATAAAACTTGAGAACAAACTGGCAGTGTCATGTCCACCAGTACCACATGCTTGATAAAAGCTGCCCCTGAGGTAACCTGCCCTCCTCTTATCATAGCGGTCCAGGGGACAGAGGTCAATCCACTTTACTAACAGGCCTTCAACTTACTGCCTGCAGAAGGGTCAGGAGGCCACACCTTTGAAGCAAGAGGTATACTTCTTCAGAGTAACAGTTACAAATTCCTCAATGATTTCTCAACCAAGATCAACTCTGACCCTCAGGGGACATTTGGCAAAAATGTCATGTCTACTTGGCACAAATGAAGACAGTGTATAACTAGCAGGTAGCAAGTGGAGGCCAGGGATACCACCAAATGTCCTACAGTCCACAGGACAGCATCCCTCCCCCGAAAAAGAATTATCCTGCTCAAAAATGTTAATAGTGCTGAGGCTGAGAAAACCTGGACTAGAAAAATCTGCTACTGATTTAAGGTTCTATCAGTGGAACATTCACCAGAAAATAAAAATAGAGCACGAATTCTAGTGTGTCACCCAGTGAGTTGTCTGCTATTACAAAGCAGAGGGTGTTGCTTGGTAAGGAACCCCTCTGCTAAGAGGAGGACTTCGGAATCCTAAGGCAATAGCGGGTTCACTGCTGGCATTTCAGTCCTCCTGGAGATTGGTTTGCTTAAAGCGTCAAGCTGGGCTTAAATAAGGAATTCTCAAAGGCTTGCTTGTGTCTCTGCCCTCTAGTGGGTTCTGACTGCTAGTAATAATGGGAAACAGATGGGAAAACCAAATTCCTCTTTAGAATATGCACTTAATATTGCAGGAACCAACAGAGACACATTTAGGACATATTAATATATCTTTGGGTACACAAAGGACAGAATTTAATCGGCATTTCAGAGATTCAAACACAATTCAGGGAATATTCTGAATACAGAATACTGAGGTGGTCAACCTAAGGAACTAGGACTACTGTACTGATACGTACTTGTGGTATGTGTTTGGTCTATGAAAATCAGGTCAATTTAAGGAGGTGGTCAGCTATGGAGGGTCTACTAAACACTAGGTTGAGAATGAGGGTTTGTATCAGACATAATTCATGACAGACGGAAAGCTAAGCCCAAAGAAGGAGAAAAGAAGAGGAGGGGAAAGATCAGACCCACATATATTCCACCCTTTTCTCAATTCACTGTCAAATCAAATAACAAAAGATTTATCTGCACTTGTTCTGAGGTGGCCCAACACCTTTAAGTGAGACAAAGCAGGTAGAGATGCTCTCATGGCCTTCAAGTCCTTTGGACATACGCTCCTCTCTCTGCCTGACTTTCAGCACAGCTGGTTCCTTCTATTCAGGTGCCCCCTCCTAGGCACCCTGCTTCACCTCCCACTGTCTCTATATCATTACCTGGCCTCCTCTCTTTCAGAGTACTGGGATTGTCTCAAATGATTTCGTTGTTTATTGTCTGTCTTCCCATTTATAAAAATTATCTCTGCGAGAGCAGGCCTCATTTTTCCCTCTTATTTACTACCATATCCTCAATACTAAAAAAATAATACCTGGCACACAGGAATGCCTTATTTGCTGAATGAATGGAAAAGTTATTTCTAGCTCAGCTCAGATTCATACATACAACTGTTTAAAATATAAATCCACCTGTATAAGCCACAGATGCTAAATTGGTAATTCTGACCACTCCCACTTTTATGTCTGTGCCAACTCAATGCCTGAGCTCAGCGGCATTTTCATCAACTTAATTCCTCGCGCCAGAAAAATGGGTATGACACTTCCCTTCCCCTTCTCTACTGCTCCTTCAGCCACATCAGTCACTGAGTTCTATCCACTCGCCTCTTTAACTCTTTCTCAAATGAAACAATTTCTATATTATCATGGCCACTACCAAGTAGAAGCTGTCACTAATACTTTACTCAGAATGCTTCAAAAGCCTCCCCGCCTCCCTGTCTCCACTGTGCTCCCTTCTATCTTTCTCTCCTCTGCAGGCACAAAGATCTTGTACAAATGAGAATCTGACTCATTGCCATTTTGATGAAAGTCTATCAAATGCTTCCCCTGCTCTTATGATAATGTTTAAACTTCTTGCTAAGGCCTAAAGAAGCCTCTGGTTGCCTCTTTATCCTAACTTACACCTACAGCTCAGTTCGCACCAGGGCTCCGCGATCATGAACACGCGTCAGCTCCCTAGCTCTTTGCACCTGCTGTTTCCTCTGTGCTGAGTCCTCTCCCTTCCCCCTTCCTGCTTTTCTGGCTAACTCCTACTAATCCTTAGGTTGAAAAAGTCTTCTCTGATTAACACTCACCCCACCTCTAGAGGTCTGGGTTAAGTGCTTTTTTAAAAAATGTGTCCTCCCACAGCATACTGGCCTTCTTGATCATTTTACTGATAACTCTGGGTTATAATTGCATCTTTTTTTTCTTTCTTTGGTCATTCGTCCCACTAAAAACTTTAGACAGTAGGGACTAATATTATATTTATATGACAAACTTCAGGGCAATGAATGATTCAAGTGTAGCACAAAATAAACTTGCATAAATAAAATTTTTCATGAGAATGTAAATACAAATGTTGTAAATTTCGTGCTATTCTTTGCTACTTTTCAGGATGCTTTTGGTGTGTCATAAACAAGCATCACAGAGCAGCACCAAAGCCTAAAGAAACAGGGGTGGGAGAACAGCCGGTCCTGAAGCAGCCACTGTGTTTCCACAGGAAAAGCAGCCCAGACAGGTGGCTGCTGAAGAGGAAACAGCCACGCTGGGCTTTTCCAAAAGTCACGCTTATCTACTTACAGTTCTGCACCGTTTTACCTTTAAGAAAGTCATCATAAGCATGTGGACGTCCCCAACTTTCAAACACAACTATGGGGACCCAGTGTGTAAATCAAGCAAATATTCATCTATTAAAATTGACTTATTTTTCAAGAATAATTTTTATACATGTTGACATGACTTACTTCATAAAACACATGCCCAAACATTCTGAGATAATACACACCACAAATTTTCAGTACAAATACTACTACAAACAGCCATTACAAAGTTAGTGAGACTGCATGCCAACTCAGGCTGCTTGAGTTAATAAAAAATAAATATTTGTTAGAAAACATTGTTAAAATAGTTGTGTCTCATGATACCAACCATATTACCCAAACCGCCAAAAGGCACAAGAGAACAACTTGGTGCCTAGAAAAATAATATCCAATTAATTTTGGTTATAATATTTATCACATACTAATCCCTGAAAAAGAAAGAAATCCATTGCATAACCACATAGCTTAGAAGCTACCAAAATCACAAAACCCTCTAAACAAAAATAATTCAATATTTATTTATTTATTTTGTAGAGACAGAGTCTCACTTTCTCACCCTTGGTAGAGTGCCGTGGCGTCGCACAGCTCACAGCAACTTCCAACTCCTGGGCTTAGGCGATTCTCTTGTCTCAGCCTCCCTAGCAGCTGGGACTACAGGTGCCTGCCACAACGCCCAGCTATTTTTTTTTTGTTGTTGCAGTTTTGCCGGGGCTGGGTTTGAACCTGCCACCCTCGGTATATGGGGCCAGCATCCTACTCGCTGGGCCACAGGCGCTGCCTTCAACATTTATTTTTTAAATTATCTGCTTATGATTCATCGTAGAGCCTGAGAGGAGTCTGGCAGCAAGTAGGACCATATGTTACTTGAAAATATGACTACTCTAATATTTACTGAAGGCAGTTAAAAGAAAAAGTACTTGCTATGAAGTAATAAACATTTTCAAGGAATTGCAAATCCATGTCAAAAGTATTATTAAATCATCTTTCCTTTGCTCAATTATTCCTTTTTTAAAAAAAATTGTTTTAGAGACAAGGTCTTGCTCTGTCGTTCGGGCTAGAGTGCAGTGGTGCAATGATAGTTCACTAACTACAGCCCAAAGTCCTGGACTCAAGTGATCCTCTTGCCTTAGTCTCCTGAGTAGCCAGAACTACAGGCATATCATGCCTAGTTATTTTATTTTTTTAATTTTTTGTAGAGATCGGATCTTGCTATGTTGCCTGGGGGGTTTCCAAGTCCTGGCTTCAGGTGGTTCTCCTGCCTTGGCCTTCCAAAGTGATGGGATTACCAGTACGGGTCAATTTGGTGTTATTTAAAGATCGGTTAACTTTGCCTGTAACTAATTAAAAATTTTTTTATCTACATTAATAAAATTCTAAAAGGACAGTAGAGAAATTGGGTTAAAATTTACTTCCTAAGGACTAGTTTGTGGAATAAGAAATTAGCATAGACTTCAGAAAGGATCCCATAAATAGATTTAAAAATTTTTAGTGTCTTTAATAGGCAAAACAATGTTAAGTATAAAAGGTAAAGTAACCAAAACTAATAGTTCAAAAATTGTATTCCTCAACAGGTACAGATGAAGAAAAACAAATGTTTAGATGTATACAAATTAGAAGCTTTCATTATTGGAAGTTTTAAATGTTGAAAATAAATTTTGAATTTTTAAATAGA
>CAUYON010062827.1:0-27656 GCA_963573935.1 Arctocebus calabarensis | reverse complement strand
TCTTTACCATTTCTGATGGATTAGATTAGAGATTTTACTCTTTTTTTGTCCTGCTTAGGTTAGCCTAAGGCTTATCAATTTTATTGAACTTTCCAAAAAGCCAACTTTTTGATTTATTGATCTGTTGTATAATTCTTTTGTTTTCAATTTCATTTAATTCTGCCCTGATTTTGGTTATTTCTTTTCTCCTGCTGGGTTTGGGGTTGGAATGTTCTTCCTTTTTCAGTTCCTTGAGGCGTCCCATTAAGTTGTTAACTTCCTCTCTCCCCGTTCTCTTGAGGAAGGCTTGCAGTGCTATAAATTTCCCTCTTAGGACTGCCTTTGCAGTATACCAGAGGTTCTGGTAATTCGTGTCTTCATTATCGTTTTGTTCTAAAAATTTGGTAATTTCCTTCTTAATCTCATCTATGACCCATCTATTCTTCAGCATAAGGTTATTTAGCTTCAAAGTTTTTGTATGAGTATGCAGATTCCTGTTGTTATTGAGTTCAACTGTTATTCCATGTTTTTCTGAGAAGATGCAAGGAATAATTTCTATTCTTTCAAATTTGCTGAGGTTAGACTTGTGACCTAAGATGTGATTGACTTTGGAATATGTTCTGTGGCCTGATGAGAGGAATGTTTATTCAGTTTTAGTAGGATGAAATGTTCTGTAGATGTCTGTTAAAACCAGATGTTGAATGGTTAATTTTAAATATAAAATTTCTTTGCTTAGCTTCTTATTGGTGGATCTATCCAACACTGCTAAAGGAGTATTAAAATCTCCAACTAGTATGGAGCTAGAGGGAATCAAGTTGCTCATGTCTGTTAGAGTTTTTCTTATAAATTAAGATGCATTCTGGTTGTGTGCATAAATATTAATAATTGAAATCTCATCATATTGAGTCTTGCCTTTAACAAATAAGGAGTGTCCATCCTTATCCTTCCTTACTTTGGCTGGTTTAAAGCCTATTGTATTTGTGAATAAGATTGGAACACCTGCCTTTTTCTGTTTTCCATTTGCCTGGAATATAGATGACCATCCTTTCACCTTGAGTCTATATTTATCTTTTAAGGTAAATGAGATTCTTGTATGAAGCAGGTATCTGGCCTGAGTTTTTGTATCCAGTCAGCCAGCCTGTGCCTCTGTAGAGGACAATTTAAACTATTCACATTAATTGAGAATATTAATAAGCCTTTCAAATGTCCAGTGGACATTTTTAATCCTATTGCCACTGTGGAGGTTAGAATTTCATTAAAAGTTTCTGAGTTAGTTTACTTATGTGGTGGAGGATTACTCTGGTCATTATGGAGGATAGGTCTGAGAATATCCTGGAGATGTGGTCTAGTTATGGCAAATTTCTTCGACATGTGGATATCTTTAAAGTATTTAATTTCTCTATCATAAATGAAACTCAGTTTAGCTGGATACAGGATCCTGGGTTAAAAGTTATTTTGTTTTAGGAGATTAAAAGTCAATGATCATCCTCTTCTAGCTTGAAAGGTTTGAGCCACAAGATCTGCAGTTATTCTAATATTCTTCCCCTTGTAGGTTATAGTTTTCCTCCATCTGTCTGCTTTCAGAATTTTCTCCTTCATATTAACTTTAGTGAAGTTAATTACGATGTGCCTGGTGGATGTCTTATTTGGTTTGAGTTGTGCCGGGGTTCTGAAACTGTCTGCTATCTGAATTTCAGAATCTCTTGGCATGTCTGGAAAGTTCTCTATCATAATCTGAAGAGACTCTTTGCCTTATGAGGCCACTTTGTTGCTTAGAGAATCAGTTACTCTGGGTTGAAGTCTGAGCTGTGGACAAATACCAGCAGTTAAGTCACCCTGCCCCCCACAGGCAAAATTGGAAAAGGAAAATCAAACCTTCACACTACCACATACCCAGGGTACCACTCTGGATAGTCGTTGGGTGATTGGCCCAGTTGAAGAGTTCCCTATCAATTGTCCCAGTCAGCACCATCCTCAGGTGACTCAGGTGGGAGAGTTCAAAAGGTCTCCAGCAACTAGACAGCAGGGGTCTGCTGGCAACTCTAGTATAACTTGTTCTGGTGCTCCATGAGATCAGTAGGACTCCAGCAAATAAATTAGTCTGGGAAGATTGATGCCTCCTTCCCCACCTTGCACCTCTTTTACAAGCAGTCACTGGTAAGCCCGCAGGGCTGTGATCTAGTTCCTTCCAATGAGCAGATGCTACAGGGGTTTGCGCCTGCCTGAGTCACAGGGAGATCTGAGTCTCAGCCAGGACCGCCACTCTCTGCCACTCTCTGTCACTATTCGGCAGGGGGAGATGAGGCCTGACAACCTTGGGTGCTTGATGGGGTGGGGGCAATTTACTCAATTCCAGCCCTGTTCTTGATTGATATTGTTGGCAGAACAGAACAACTTCGCAGAATTTGTTTCTGTCCCCGCTATTTTCCCCTTTGTCTCAGCTTTGATCCTCTGAAGGCTGGGTGCATCTGAAGCTCAGTAAAGCAGTCCTCTGAGTCAGCCCTGCCCTGGGTATCGGCTGTCTCTGCATGCGTATTTTAATCCTTGTGCTCCACCCAGGCCATTCCACTTCAGGCATACCCTTTACTCCGGGAGCCTGCGTTCTGTCCCAGATTTGTTCTGCCAGTGGCCACCAATGGAGAAGCTGCTCGGCCTCCCCAGGTTGCCCAGAAAGACTGGGAGTATTTCTTCAAAATATCCCCAGTGGTGTGAGCCCCACCACTCTGCCGCTGCCCCTGCCTCAGGGTACTGCCTCTCTCTCAGCCAATTATCTTCTCCTTACTCCCAAGCTGGAAAGTCAGCACAGATCAGCAACAGTCCATGCCCCATCTACACCCCTTGAGAAAATGCCCAAGAATCTGGACTCCATGGGGGATAGGCTTCCAGGCCTCGGGGTGAGAGTGGATAGGAGTGCCAGGAGTTCATAATTGCAGGTAAAGAGTATAAACAGTTTAAAACAGTTTTATGCCTGGCAGGAGAGTGCCATGGCACCCTAGTAGGGGAAGGAGGTCCCCTACCTATTAGAAGGTCTCTCCTGTGAGGTAAAGATCCTTTTAGAAAGACCTTTTTAGAAGGTCTCTCCTGTGAGGTAAAATGGAAGGATATTTGAACTCTGCTCACTTGTTTGTATGGAAGTATGGAGTATACTGTGAGTCGTTCTGATGGGGGAGGGGACTCCCGTTCGCTTTACAATTGATTCTCTACCTTTTGTTTGTATCCTTGGGGTCGCAGGTCACCTCAGCAGGGTTGATGTGTGTTCTTTGATCTTCTCTTTTGGTTCTGATCTGAACCATTAGCTTTCTTGCTAAATTTCTGTTTTTTAACTCTCTTTCTGGACGGGAGCCTCTATGGAAAGCTGGCTACAGACTGCCATCTTGGCTCCTCCTCTCCCTTTTTAAAAATTTTCTTCTGCACCTTGGAAGAATAAGAGTTATCTTGGGCCACACATTAAATAAACACTAATAAAAGCTGATGAGCAAGAGAATGTCCCTGCATACTTTTCACGATATCTAACATGACAGATAAGCAAAAACAGTCCCCACAAAATCAGCTATGGCCCATGGGACACAAGTTGGATTCCCCTAAGATAAATGTATTGTCTCAAAGTTCTGGAGGCCAGAGTCTGAAATGAAGAGTTAGGCAAGGCCAAGCTCCTTCTGGATGTCTTAAGAAGGACTCTATTGCTTGCCTCTTCCAGCTTCTGGTGATAGTTGGCTTTTCTCAGCTTGTAGTTACATGACTTCAGTCTCTGCTTCCATCTTCATATCATCTTCTCCTTTGTGTGCTTGGCCAAAACTCTCTTAGGCTTTCCTATAAAGATACATGTAAGTGTTTTTAGGGCTAACTCAGATAATCTAGGATAAACTCCTCCTTTCAAGGATCTGAATCACATCTCTTCATGCCACGTAATATGACATTCATAGGTTCCTGGAGTGTTTGAAGAAGACAGTCCTGTCAGAGGTATCTAATGAGGAACCTCATTAAATGTATGTGATGACTCTTTCAATTCAGGGGCATTGACTGTAGAGGCAACCTAAGAGGCAGCAGAATTCCTCAGAGAATTTCTCAGTGAGTACCTGTTGTCTAAAACACAGGCTGAGGCAACCCTGAGTTCAAAATCATTGCTGTTTTACACTTCCATGACCAGCGCCATGATCCCCTGAAAGAATGCTACAATAAAGGGCTAAACTTGTGTTCATTGCTTTCCTTTGGTTATCCAACCTGAAGGCGGCCCAGCCTGTTGGACAACATTCCTGACTCATGCTGGGCATTTGGAGTGGATGCATGGCCATGACATTTTTATCTTATTTTACTTCTAATTAGAGAGGCAACGCATACTTTCTGTTAAAAGTTTAAACCGTTATTTATAATTTATAAAAAATATATAATTAAAAGATGAGAAATATTAATCTACTCTCTCCTGACTACTCCTTTCACATCAGTCACTACCAGAGGTAAATAGTATTCTCAGTTGGGGTGGTTTTGTCTTTCCCACCTCATCAGATATGTAAATTTATATAACCCAAATTGACTCATGCCATGCAGATTGTTGGCAAATTTTTTCAGCTTTAATTTCTTTAAACTTTATTAATAGCTCTGTCTGATTGCCTAGGAAAAATATTTCCCTGAACACAAAAATACTGCCTCTAATGTCACCCTTCTGTTACATCAACCTGGATGAGAAATGACAGTGGACAGTGTTAGTGCTAGACAGATACTAAATAGATAGAGACAGTGGACAGTGTTAGTGTTAGTCAGATACTATATAGATAGAGACAGTGGACAGGGTTAGTGCTAGACAGATAAGAACAGCTCTCTTGGAGAAAGAGGTTGAGGGCTGAGCCACCTATCTGAATTCTGTCTCAAGTGATTGCTGACACCTAGAGAAAAGGGATCAATCACCCTACCAATTAGAACCAATTAGTTCTACCAATTAGAACTTAGTGCCCCAATTGCAAAAGAATATAGATGACTCTCTAGCCTAACAATAGCTACCATAGAGTCTTGAAGGTGACCTAAGACAGCCTTAAGACTAATTATCTTGTGGCCCAGTCTTCCTGCTGGATTCTCAGAGAGGTTTATGGGAGGTCTGCATGCTCAGTAAGACTAGTTCCCAGGCGACCACTGAATCAGGAGGTGGGCTGACCCAGGTGGTAGGAAAGAAAACCTCTGGCCATAACCCTTTCCTCTTTCCCTCTTTGCCTACTTGCCCTGGCAGTGGAGGCCTGTTCACTGTCCATGTCAAACATATTTTGCTCTGTAACCCTATGTCTTGTTTATTCTGTAAACCTACTTTTCTCTTCCTCAATAAAATTTGTTTCATGATAGCCTTACTCTGGGATGTCTGGTCATGTTTTGATTAAGAGTGTTCCAAGAACCAAGGACCCAGAACCCTGACATTTTGAGACACAAGCAGCTGCCTTGAAACCGAACATTAGCAATAGAGTTGTGAGAATTGGCCAGATAACAGAGATCCACATGCTTGCAGAGATCTGAATGCCCAGTTAACAATACTTTTTGAAACACTTTTGTAAATCTGGAACTAAGTAAAGGATTTTTAGAGATTTAATTTCCATTGGTTTCTGTTTACTACTTAGGAGGCATAGTACAGTTCCTTTACTTTTGCTTTGACAGGAAACAGTCATCTACTTCACTTCCAATTTTAAACACTCTATTATAACTACTAAGACAAACTTGGTAGTCTAATCCTTCCTTCATCTCATTAAATATTTCTAGCTCTGTTATCACATGCATGTTAGTTATTTAAGTACAGAATTTTTACCAACTACAATTTATCTTCCACTATCATTTCCACTGTCATTCTCATCCAAAGCATATGCCCTTAGGAAAGTCTGTGACCTCCACAGCACTGTGGACTGATTCTTTCATGCATTAAGCATATATTTTTTTTGGCTATTCACTATGTATCAGGCACTACACTAGGCTCTATGGCTAAACATTCAACCCAAAAGACAGACATTTCTGTCCTCATGGTCTGTGTATTCAAGAGGAATAGTGAGATCATAAACAAGAAAAATAAGTAAAACATAAGAAGGTATGTTAGAAGATTCAAGAACTATAAAGGAAATTAAAGAGGAAGAGTACTGGGGATTATGTATTTGCAAATTTAAATTAGATGGGCAGAATGAACTTCTCTAAAACTATTGAGGAAGAGTACAGAAGTAGGGAAGGAAACCATGCCAGTATCTGGGGTGACAGCATTTCATGCAGAAGAGACAGAAATCCCTGAGACAGGGCTACACCTGATGTTTTCAGAGAAGAGTGAGGTCATTGTGTCAGAGCAGGGTGAACAAAAGGGGAGCAGTGAGAGATGCAGTTGGAGAGTTTAGAGGGCTTGACTGTTCAGGGCAGGACCTTGGTTTTTATTCTGACAGAAATAGGAAACTATTGGAGGTTTTAAGAAGATAATCCGACTCAAATCACTCTGCTGAGTTGAAGATAGATTGAAATGTGAACAATGTGCAAAGCTAAGTGACCAGCAGGACACTTGCAATAATTCAGAGGTGAGGGGATGACGGCTTGGTCCCGGGTGCTTGCAGTAGAGATAGTGACAAGCCATCAGAGAATGGATATAGTTTAAAGGCAGAAAATGTAAGATTTTCTGATTTTCTTGTACTTCTGCTAGAATATGAGACAAATACAGGATTGCTTCAAATTTTACTCGTCTGGGCAAATAAAATATGGAGTTGTTATGAACTGCAGGTGTATGGAAGTGAGGAGTTCTGTTTGGTGCATGGTAACCTTGGGATGTCATTAGATGCAAATGGAGATGTTAAGTAGGCAACTGGATATATAACCTGGAGTTCCTATGGAAGAATTGGCTTCCTTTCTGGAAGATTTTGGAGTCTTTGGGGTATAGATGGTTTTCCAGCTCTGACCCTGGAGAACATCAAGAAGACATAGAATGTCAACGTCGAGAAGAGGCCTGAGCCCTGGACACATCGATGTTTAGCAGCAAAGAAGAAGAACCTGTAGCAACCAGTGTGGAGGGAAACCCGTAAAGCCATGAAAAAATGCTGTAAAGAAGAGTGATCAACTTTACCAAATATTATCGTTAGATCAAGAAAGAGATGAGAAGCAAATATACCTAAGTAGAGAAACTCTTTACAAGAAAGAAAAAGTGGAGCAGAACCTGGAAAGGAACTGGAGAAGAAGGTGGGTAAGGACTTATTTTTGAATATGGGAGAATTAGCAGGTAGTCTGCAGTGTTTTGAACATTTTGAATTTGAATGCCTTTTGAAAGGACACTTTCTCTTCAGTTCTCCATGCAAGGCACAACTGTCTTTGCCAAGCGTTGGTTGGTATTCAGGTTTCAATGTCTGCAGGTCATTGTGGATTTAACTTTGACAGTTGGGTGACTGCTGTGTTGCACAGTGGTTAGACCTCAAGTTCTGGTGTTAGAATCCCATAGGGTTAAAACATTGGCAGTTGTGGTATTTGTAAATGACTAATGTAAACCTAAATGACATGTAACACCTGGTTATAACTATCCTGAGACACTCTTTGTTAAGTTTTTAAAATATGAAATAAGTTTTTTTTTCTTTTTTTAGAAAATCAAAAACCTAAAATTTGTTCATGGTATACAATTTAGAAGCAGAAAAGAAAATAAATATTTATCACAATGCGCTAGGAGAGATAATCCCCCGTGAACACTTCAGCGTAAATCCTTCTAGGCTTTTGTGGGGTTTTTTTTCAATGAAGCTATATTTAAGAAAAATGGGATCATACTATAAATGATGTTGCATAATTTACTTTTTGCATTCAAAATAGCATAAGACTTTTTGGAATCACTAAATATTCTTTCACAGTATCATTTTCATGATATATAGAATTCCATTGTAGGAATGCATCAAGATTTGCTTCACTGATCACTTCTTTAGATATTTATTTATTTATCTGTGTGAATAAAATAACAGGATAGCAAACATTCTGGAAGCAAATCTTTGCATACTATCTGTTCCTGAAAGAGAGGATTTGAATTGTAATTTCTGCGAGGCTGGCTTGAAATGTGATCTAGCTGACTTCTTCCTACAAAACTCTGTAAAGCTCTTGTTGTCTTTTTAAAATTAATTATCCTGCTTAATCTTCACTGAAGGAGGTAGATTTTTCAAAGTTTCTCTTTTTTAAAAAAATGAGGAAATTTTGAGAAAGTCGCATGTGTACTGAAACAAAAATCCTCAGATTGGGGAGAAGATCGATACTGCAAGTAAACAATGTGCTTTACGTATAACTTCCTAATCTTTCTCTAGAGTTAGAAAATAAATAGGACATCTAACTGGTTCCACTTATGCATGAAGTCATGATGGCTATTTTTCTCAAGGTTTTTTGTCTTGCTGCCCAAGCATTTAGAGTCATTCTTTTTAAAATTATTATTTAGGCTATTAGCATCTGTATAGACTATTGCATATTTTGGCTGGGCTTTTTAATTTGACTTCTCACACTTGTCTAATGAGGTGAGTTCATTACTTTGTCATTTCTGCTTTTCTCAAATAGGGTGGCAAGTTCCCTTAGCTTCCTTCTAGAAGTGCTTTAATTAATTGACGTCTTGTGCCTTTCCACACTAAACTCCGTGTAATTTTTGAGTTTTGTTTATAGATTCCCTATTTCAATTTCGGGTAGTTGGTGTCCATCTTTTTGTTTGTTTGTTTGTGTTTATGTAAATTCTACCTGAAGCCTCTTGTTTAAAAAGGAGCAAACAAGAGCCATCAACAATTCTAAAATATAACGCATTTTCCTTTTACCCACCCTCTTTTTCAGCTTGCCATGGTACTTTTTATTTGCTCTTTAGTGTCATTCTAGGGAAATACAAATTAGCATTTTAAATTATTGCTACAACTGTTATCATTCATTTCTATATTATACAATGTCAGTTTTAAAGGCAAATATAAGACCCTGGAACTGGTGTGGAATCACTGAAATTATACAGTTCCTACTTTGTGGATCCTACGTGCATACGTGTTTTGTACTTGACCAGAGAGTGGGAACCCTGAGCAAAGCTAACTCAACTGATTTTTTCTCCTCCCTCTGTGACATATGCACATTCTACCACGACCTCTGGATTGCGTAATGATTAAGGAAGAGCTGAAAGGACAAGGAACTGTGGGCTGCTTTTCTTTCCCTTTCCTGTTACGCTTCCATTTTCAGCCTAACGGGTCAGCTAACACAGGGAAGCAATACAGGTAAGAAAGACATGGTATGGTTCCTGGACTGTTTGCATTTCTTAGAATGTCGCTGCCGCTTTCTGCCCTCAAAGTAAATTCAGGTTCAAACAGAAGACGTGGCCTATCAGGGCTGTCAGCATGCTCAGTCCTCAAAGTGTGCACACTGTGTGTGATGGGATAGCAGGAACAGCAAACGCACACACGGCCTCTGTCTCATTTGTTCACTAAACGCATCATTATCCTATCAGGCTTCACTTTCAAAACACAAGTTCAAAGACAAAATTAGGAAGAATATCAAGACTATGAATGAGCACAGAGCGTAAGATCCAGTGTGGGACTCTTCTCACCTTTGGGTCCCAGCTCAGACACGCATGAAGCCAGCCCTGGTTCCAGCTTTCTCTAATGGCCTCTTGATCTTTACACCCTTGAAATAAAACATATTTGTCAAACAAACAAATGAACAGTTACTTTGTTCCAGATACAGTGTTCAGCACTTTACCCACATTATCTCATTTAATCCTCAAACAACTCTACAAGGTAGATTGTATTATTATGTCAATTTTATGGAACATGAGGCTTATAAAGCTTAAATTATTTGTGTCCAATCACATAGGGTATAAGTAGCTGAACTAGAATTTGAACCTAGGGAGTTTATTCTTTCTTTTTAAATGTAAGAAAAGGGAAAGTTTATAATAAAACTGGACTTTAAAAGAGTAATGAAAACAAGGGCTTCAGATCTGAACTAGTATTAAGGAATATGGTTTACTAAAAAAGTTACGGCAACTTGAGATAATATGGAGATAAATATATAATGCTGGTGTTGATGGCCTGTCCTCTTTACCAAGTTGATGTGAATCAGCTAGGGAAAACTGGCAAAGGAAGGCGTGCTGGCCCAGCTCTGCAACAGATTTTTTCCTTCTCCGACTTGCCATTCACTCATACTTTTTTGGGCCCATGATGAATGGTGTCTCAGCAAGATCTACCCTTTTTGTGTTCCTTGCTGGACAGAGTCACTGCAGGGAAGTCTAAGTATCCATCAATAATTACTCAAGAATCAAGCTTTAAAGTGCAGAGTTTTTTTCAAATAAAGTCCTCCAGCTGTAGCTATTTCTACCACTGAACAAATGCTGAAGCTGGGAGGGTGCAGCTTTCCTCCGGAGCTTGCCCTGCCAAATATGTCTGGCAAAGCTGCCTGGGAAGATCTTCTTGATCTGCACACAGAAGTGATGGGAGCCATTTCAAGTCTTAATGTTTTGCAAGGAGAATAAAACTTGCAATTTAACTTTGCAAGGAGAATGACACCTCCACAGGACTCCTCCGCCCCGTATAAAATGCCGTCATTCTCCAGGAAGCTCCCGGGCTGCATATGTCCTATAGACTCCGTGGGCAGTAGGGGGGTTAAAGCTGTCACTAGGAGCCTCACTGGGGTTTATCATTTAACCATTTCATGACTATGTGGTTTTGGGTCTGTGAGTTTAGCAATTGGCTAAACTATAAATTTCCTTAGTTCTCTAAAATACTGATTGTTGACTCTTCCTGTCTCCCCCTCCCCAAATAATTGATGGTTTCTATTGCCTGGTTTGCACGATCATTATAGAGATCTCACAATTTGAAAATTAATGACAAAACCCATAATAGTATATGAAAACGTTCTTTCTTTCAAGAACGGGGTTAAAAAGAAAGATAAGATGGGAAAACAGAGGTTTAGAAATAAGTTGGGAAACAGGGTTGACCACTCTGAATATATAGACACACCCATAGTTACTCATGAACTGCAGTTTTAACACGAAAAGCAATAGAATCCTCATGAGTGGATTTGGGAGAAGGTAGTGAAGCGGTGATTGAAGATTTTATTAGCAGATTGGACTGGCTAAGGGACAGAACGTTTAGCGGTTGTAAGGCCAGGAAAAAAAATCTACACACACAAAACTAACCCTACTTCCACCTCTCAGAAAACAGGCAGCTGAGCCAATATGAGACAGAGATGAGTGCAGTATTCTTTTAAATTAAAGCCAAATAAACATTTTTTAAAATTTAAGACATGATGAGGTCTGCAATTTTCATCCCCATCTTGAAGACAACAAGTTGTACCCCAAATGCATCCATAGGAACAAGGTCTAAATAAAAAGTCTCTGGTGGGAATGAAGTACCTACAAAAGGGTACATACGTCTATGAGTAGAATAGATGGCAGAAATGCTCAATGGTTGATTCCGTGGTGCTACTGACAGCTGAACTCGGGTCCTCTATGCAGGTGCTCACGGCTGCGCAGACTGGTGGGTTGCAGATTTCACCCTCAGACCTCTTGTGGGACCCGCTGCCCCATGGGTTAGGATATAGAGACACAAAAAGGGAAAACATTTCACAAATTAGTAAGAAGAAAAAGTCATTCATATTCAGTTTCCTCAATAGCTGGGGACTTCTGTGGTCTGACTCAAGGATACAAACAATAGGAGGCACTTTGACAACAGGGAATTTTCTCCCCTCCTCTAAAGATATAAAAAACACTAGGGGGAGTGGTGGAGTCGGAAAATTGGTAACTGCCATTTTCTAGACTTCGTAGATGTGGTCAGGAATCCTCAGTAAATATTACAGCAAGAGAGGGAAGTCCATTGGGAGAGATGCATTTTACGGTCTCACAGTGTTGTTCCCTCCAAAGTCTGTTGGTTGTTAGTGATCAAAATTTTTCATTATAATAAAGAATACATTTTATACTCCCAATTTTTTTCATTATAATAAATAATACACGTTTTATACCAAAAAAAAAAAAAAAAACCATGGTGAGGCACATACCCTTTGACACTTATGCCTTCCAGCATTGGCAATGCCTTTTGTAACCTCTGAAACTAGTAAGTGGCCAAATTTGTCTTTTCTGTGTTGACATTAACATATAGAGACATGAAAACACAAAGGAACCACTATGAAAATGTTATATTATTTGGATTCATTCGCCACCAATTTTTGCCAAATCCCTGAATTTCCATTGCCCTGCATAGCAGGGACAAAAGAAAAATATAGAAGTGGATTTCAAATTATTTTAAGTTGGATGTTTCCCAATTTTTTTATGGATGTTTTCCTATTTTTTTTTTTTTAGTTCTTTAAAACCCTGTTATTGGTTTTGTCAAAATTTCCTTTCCTCATATGTATTTCTGCCTCTGCCTTACATTTGTAGTCGTCATTCTCAAGGAACTGGTTTCATTTGTGAATATGCTGAAACCCAAAAGAATGAAAGAGAACAAACATTGGTGTGAAATGATGCTTTAAATGCATGGGTGCCAGACAAGAAAAGCTCTGGGTCTTTCCTATATTTGATCATTTGGCTTGTCTAATCCTTTTGACTATGGATGGTTGGCCTGACATGACTTCAGATTAGTTTAATAGGGATTAAGGTGGCATGAAGTGTATAATGCTATGCATTTGTAAGTGCAAACATGCTTAGAAATTCATTTATCTTTGGGGAGCAGGGGTGGTTAGTGCAATCTCCAGCTATATTTACAATTAGATTTCAGCCACAGCCAAGCAGTGGAGCTGGGGAAAGTAACTGTGGCTGCTTTTCCTTAAGCCCACAGGGCCTTTTGATTTCTGCCCAAATAAAGCAGGACTTTGGCACTCGGCTCTCTAAGCTGGCAAGATATCTGCATAATGTCTGCAAGAATTTAGAATGGCCAGGAGGGGCAGGTCAAAGACAGCCAAATTATGATATCACACCCATAAAAACTCATCAATGGTGACATACAGAAAACACTCAGTAAATTGCTTTCATTAATTTATCCTTATTAAGAAATTCTAAGCAGTGTCTTCATTCCTTGGCAGATTTCAGATTCTGCCTTTCCCCCTTCCTTCCTTCACTGGTTTTCCTTAAGAATAGGCTGCCATGGGCACCGGTTGACAGGAGCTGAAGAAATGTGGTTTGGGGTAGCCTAGGATGCTTTGACTGCCCAGGAGGAATGTTTTATAAATGTTCTATTTGCTTTGGGGAGAGCCAAAAACTTTCCCGAATCTTCTGCTCTGGGTCAGGATGAGAGCTGCTTCTGTAGGGAAGTAAAAGGAAACCTGGCAAGAGAAAATTCTGGGTCTCTCTTTTCTGAGGATAAGAACGGGGAATCTGAGGTACCGGCTGACCAGACCCCGGTGTGGTCCTGGGTAGTAGTGACTAACTGTTTTGAAAAAAGGGAATGGGGATGGTTGTAGAGCTGTCAGGATAGACACAGGTTCAGGGAAGGGGTGGGATATGCGATTGGATGAGGGCCCAGTCTTCCTTTGGGCCGCACAAGTTTCCCAAGCTAAAAATCTGGCTAGTGTACAAAAACGACATCAGGAAGAACGGAGGGAAGTGAGAAGCGCCGACGGGAAGCATTTCCTGGTAACTGTCTGACCCTGTCAGGAGTTTAGAATGTTACCCGTGTGGGGCAGATAGGCAGAAGTCTCGTCAGCTGTCTTGTCTGGTTGTCTGGAGCAGCGCCTCAGAATTTTGACCTGAAAGCCTTACTCAGGGAGAATTTATGCACCATTCCAATGCCAGGTGGCCGAGAACTTTTGCATGTAAACCGGTGATGAGAGGAGAGAGTCAGGTAGCTGAGACCAAAAGAGATAGAAATGAACAAAAACATACCCAAAAGAAGATTTATCGGGGCATGTTTAAAACGGGAATGAACAGAGAAAATGTTTTGAATATGAAAGAGAGGATAAAGGATTTCGTGTGTTTCACTGGCAAATTTTAAAACAGCAAGAATATAATTTATGTTCTACAAATAAATCCTTGTTCTTTTGTGCTTTGCTTTTATTGTGCTCGGACTGGGGTACAGTTTGAAAAACTCAAGTTCTCAGATGCTAGTTATAATAGGAACTAACTGAACTTTGAGGCATTTTGGCCAGTTGGAAGAGTATTCTTTCAACATAAGTCACTTGTGTTCTTGAAGGTTTCCACGTTGAGTGAGCATGCCAGGGGGGCCCTTTATACAGTGAAGGGCATCAGTGCATGCTACTCAAGTTTAAATATCATCCACTCCAACAAAAGATGAGAAAACCAGGGATTGTAAAGCAAAGTTCAAAGCAGGAAATCAACTAAGAAGATAGCTGCTCTTTCTCGCTTTCAACATCTGGATCTTACTGCTTTGGCAAAAATGTGGCCTGGAGAAGGGTCCTGTACCAAAGTAATAAAAAAGATGATTAGGACTATCACCAAGATACATTGTGATGAATCAGACTAGAACCATGCTGTAATTTGGTATGAATATCAAAGTCCTGGCTGTTTTTGACCTTACCATATGAAGACTTAAACACATCCACGCTAATTTCATCTAGGTAAAGAGGTCATGGTATTCCATAACCCAAGGTAGGGCCAAGACATAAAGAAAGGACATGGGATTTGACAATGAAAGACAAGACAAACAAATACATGTAAGTATGTAACTGAGAGAACGGAGCCCCGGTGGGAGCTCAGGATAAGGAGTGAGGACCCCAGAAGTCTAGAGCAGATGCCACTGCTGGACAGCTGCAGAGGGAGGACCTAGCTCACCTCTCAGTCCCCTTGTAGCTCTGCATTTCTGCGGTTCTGATTCATCTTCCTAAGAAATACATTTCCAATCTCCAGAGTACTGATAGCAACGAAGAGTGAGTGAGTGTGATTGACATCAGCAATGGAAGAGACCTACTATTCTGTATCCAGAATTATTTGGGTTTCCTTTTGTGCATGCCAATTTTATCTTGAAAACTGTACTTGCAGGTCTATGATTTGTTGGAAAGTTCAAACAAAATAACTAACTGGTTAGGGCTCCCCTCCCACACCCCCAGGTAAGAAGGACAAAGCAGCTTCCTGGTGCCAGAGCCTATTGCTTCTCCCCTTGGGCAGGTTAGATATGTTGTCGGGTTTATCGCACAGATTTGATGCAACCTAGGTAGTGTGTTGAGACTTTCTGCTCTTGCCTGTTTTTAAACAAACAGAAGAAAACCTTCACAAGGTTGTGTGAGCTCATATGAAAACATTTTTGGATTTTTGTATTTCTATTTTTCTTCCCTGGAAAAATAATTTAGAATCCCTGGGTCAAAGGCCCTCAGGTTTTTATAAGTAATAGTGTGCTCTATTCAAAAGCAGGGCACATTTAAGTAAAAGGAATGGAAATGAAAATAAATTACAAGCTAAAAGCCAGGTCCTGGCTTCCAGGAGCCTCTCAGCTGATGGTTCCAGGTATCACTGAAATAGAAATGCTTGGAAGATACTAAATGTGAGCTGGTGCACGCTGCAACTCTCGCCGTTCAAGAGGAATGAAAGGGGTCTTAGCTGATGTAAATGTGTGTCAAACAACAGCCACAAAACACCTCACCTTTCAGAACCTTTGGAAAGCTCTATATGTTGATTGGACAAGGAATGGAATTCTCACTCCTCTCCATAGAGAAGTGTGAAAGTAGAAATGTGTGTACATGTGTGCTTGTGTGTGAGAGTGCAAGTGTGGGGGAAAGGATGAGATAGTCTGAAATAGTCGTACTCAGGCTTTCTTGATGGGAATAGGTAGACAAACATTCCACCTTTCTAAATTTTATAAGGGCTCCCTGTCTAGGAGAAATGAAAGCAACATCACCCATGACTTTGGCCCTGCTTGTGTCTGTCAGCAGATGGTCCCATCACTGTGCTCTGTTGGATAAGATCCCTTTCATCTCCAGTGAATGTTCTTTGTAGAAAGACTCCAAGGTCTTTCTCTCTGCAGCGCCCACATACTCTGTATTTATTGAGGTAACCATGCGGGGTTACTAAAGGGACCCTGTGTGTGAGGATGGCACACCCTGTCACTGTTCTTTTAAGTGTTTGGCATTTAGATTTCTGATTCCCCCGATTACTTCAAATGGATTCGGGAAAAGAGAAAGGGAGTTGTTTGTGCTAGTAAGTTACTGTTTCGAGGTGCAGATGGAGACACTGGGGACCTTGCAAGGAGCACTCGCTAAAAACTCGATCAAACAAGCTTCATTGACTCATTGGCTGCTGTGCTGTGCGGAGGGCTGGTCCCCACGCCCCTTGCGATTTTCTTACTTCCTTAGCACCTCCAGCAGTGCGCTGAAGATCATCAGAGACTTAGACAGAAGGAAACATATGCAAGGAAAATGGAAGCCAGTGTATTTGCTGTACTGGCACCTGCGACACATGTTCTAACGTGGCCAGGCTTATCTGAATAGCCGATCTTTCTGGGTCACAACTTACTACTTTGACCTCCGAAGGCTGGCTTCCATTCCCTCTTCCCAAAGCGAAAATTCCTAGGAACGTGAAGGAATTATTCTCAGGGCTGCCTTCACTCTTACCAGTTTAAATACCTCGATGAAGATTTTCACCAAGAGCAGTCACACCAAGGGTAAAGCAATGAATTATTTAGAGCAGACAACATGCGAAGAACAGCGTAAGATATTTTCTGTTTAAGGTACTCTGGGGAAAAAACGTAGCAAAAAGTTATAATTTTACGATCTCCTGCTCTGCTAGGTACAACTTTCCTGCCTTTGGAAATGCGCATGTCCTCACTTTTCTCAGAATTATACCCACACATCTGGATTTAGAAGAGGATGATGTAACGGCATAAAAACCATATGGGGCGGAGCCTGTCGCGCAAAGGAGTAGGGCGCCAGCCCCCTATGCTGGAGGTGGTGGGTTCAAACCCAGCCCCAGCCAAAAATTGCAAAAAAAAAAAAAAAAAAAATCTGAACAATCAGCTGTGGTGAGCTGGAGAGTTAAATTACCTGAGAGTAACTCTCTTTATTAAGTTTTGTATAAAGTAGTGAAGAAAAGCTCGGAGCAAAAGACATTTCTACAAAGACAAATTTCAGGCACATTTTTCCCTTATTCATAACCAAATGCAAAGAGAAAAATCATAACTTATAAGACTACATAACCTGAGGGTGGCGCCTGTGGCTCAGCGAGTAGGGTGCCGTCCCATGTACTGAGGGTGGCAAGTTCAAACCTGGCCTTGACCGAACTGCAAAAAAAAGAAAAAGACTACATAACTTGGAGATAACTATTCTCTGACTTGAAACAGGTGAACAAGAACATTTGTTTTTAGTAGAAGGTAGGCTTTGCTTGTGTAAATGACACCTGAGGGGTCTGAATATCAAAGAAAACAAAAGGTTGGGGGATATTTGAAAGAGTTAAGTGGCAGCCTTAAAGTAAGATGGAGACTTGACCTCTTTCATGTTTGCTTGGATGGAGCTAAAACATATTCTTCTTAGCAAAGTATATCAAGAATGGAAGAAAAAGTATCCAATGTACTCAGCCCTACTATGAAACTAATTTATAGCTTGAAAGCTATAACCCATTTACAGAACAAGAATATGGGGAAAGGGGCAAGGGAGGGGAGAGGGGTGGGGAGGATGGGTGGAGGGAGGGTAACTGGTGGGATCACACCTACAGTACATCTTTGAAGGGTACAGGTGAAACTTACTAAATGTAGAATATAGATGTCTGAACACAGTAACTAAGAAAATTCCATGAAAGTTGTATTAACCAGTTCACTGAAAATATTTCAAACTGTATATAAAACCAGCACATTGTACCCCACGATTGCATTAATGTACACAGCTATGATTTAATATTAAAAAAAACAAAAAGAAAAGAAAGAGGTAAGTGGAAGGAGGAAGTACATTCAGAAATAAAAATCCATAGATATACAAAATTACTTGGATCATTCCTTTGTCTCTTCAACACAGACCCAAAGGGGACTCAGACTAATTCAGGTTACTCTCATGGAGTAACCTTTGTTTCTGTAGAAGCAGAGGAGGGGGTCAAAGAACAACTGTCAGGCATCCTGGGAAACTTGATTACTGGATTGGCATCATGGGAGTTTGCCCATCCTGTCTGAGACAATTTGTTAAATCCCATTCATATGTCCAAATGCACGATTAGGGACTTGTAGTAACCACCCATGTTCACACATCTATCATTCAGACACAAACAAAACACAAAACACCAAATGTCTCCAGAGTTGAGCCAGATCTTTCTTATCTCTGAACAATCAAAACTTATAAAAGCCTTGGGGAATTGAAATGATGTATGAATGTGCAAAGTTGCTAAACTCTTGACAATTGTTCTTGCTAAAACAAAATTATTTATATTATCTCATATTGCTCTATAGATTGTGACCAAAACTTAAGTTTGTTTTCCTCCCCCCAATGCTGTATTCTTGTTACTTATTTTCCTTGTATTTAGATGTTGCATTTGGAAAAAAAATTTTTTTTTATTTTTCTTTCTTTTTTTTTTTCCTCTAAAAGCTGTTTTAAGAAAGAGCATCTGGGAAAACAACCTTTTCAATAAAATGTGAGTAAAACCTCTCCTGGTCTGAGTTGCAACCCTGTCACCAGGCTGACCAAATAGCTATTCATTACCTTTTAAACACCAGGGAAAATTATAGGCTTTAGAGTGTGTGGATTTAGGCCTGGTGAAAAGAACAGTGTGGATTAAAAAGAGTAGATAAATCTTCTTCTCTTCTGAGAGTGCCACGGTCCTGCTGCCACCATTTCTTTTTCTGTCATGGGTGTTTTCATAAAGCAGTTAGCAGGATATCGCTGGTGTTTACACCCAGAAAGAAAATAGCAAGCTGATGTCTTATTTTCTAAAGCATTCATTTCTGGGTAAATTCATGGCTCATAATCAGAGTGTTTTATTTGCTACTTTTAATTATACGATTTCTTAAGAGTGTTCAGCTGTCAGATTTTTTCCCCTGGATACACAGCCTGCAGAAGAGGACGCACAGCAGAGAAATGCCAAGAGCAAGGAGATGATTTCCATGTTGGTTACTCACCACCGAGGGAAAACCAGAAGGCATGAAATGTGGCAAACTAAAAACATTATTGGTCAAGAAAAGAAACACGTTTTTACCCCTCTTCAGTATTAATTTTAGGTGATGGGTATTTTCCTCTTTCATGAGACATGGAGGCCCTCCATTAAGAAATAATTATGTTAAAAAAAAAAGAAATAATTATGTTTCTTGAATGTCTGATGTAGCACTTTGTCAGCTTTAAATGAGAGAATGTAAACAGCTAGAAAAATCTCTAGACTGACTCTGACGTCACTGTTGACAGCCCCACTCTTTTCATAGGTTAGCTAAAATATTCAGTGTCTCTAGGCATTCTCGCCCAGTGATATGGCATTGTAAATTAGTGTCAGCATTTTGAAAGTAACTTGGTGATATGCTGTGAAAATCTCAAAACCATAGCCCTTAAATTGGTCATTTCTCTTTTTAGAATACAACACAAGGAAAATGAATAGGATAATAGACCAACACGTTGATTTGTTAACAATCCACAGGTCTTCTAACTATCTGGAGTTTATTGTTTGTCTTTAATATACAGGTTAAATAAGCCAACCTGTCACTCATATTAATAGCAGAAAGTGCAGTGATTTTTCAAAATGCTTAAAAATATGAAACCAGGTAGAGACAAGAGATACTTCTATTACCTTGATTGGGTCTGTTATAACTTGTTCCAGAATCCTGTGTCAGACCTTTGCTGAATACCTGTGACATTTCATCTCTCTCTCTGTCACATAAGCCTTCCTGGTCCAATCCATGCCATTTCCCTAAGGAATGGTGGGAAGAATTTATAGCACAGGAATAACTTAAAAATGCGTGGGCCACATCCATGGTGGTGGATTTTGTTAGCTGTCCCTGAGCGTCCTTTTCCGTATAAATCTCTTCTTGGTTCCCAAATGACTGCCATGTCAGGGGGCACCAGTCTCTCCTTCCAAAGCCTCCTTCCAATTTTCTGGTTTCTCTGAGTCCTAGCAACACCAGCCTCCTGTCTCCCTTCCCCTTAAAGTCAACTCTTTTCTTTGAGGACCATGCACAGAGGTGCTCCAAATCATTTTTTATTTCAAAACCCTCTTCCTTCAAAGGAAATACACTTTGACTTTACTTTGTAGAGCTGTCTCAATTGTTTTATTTTGACAACCCATTCTAAACTTTCACTTGGACTTATTTCACCTTTTAAACAGAAGGACTTTTAAATGTTTCTTTCAAGTACAAGAGCAATCATTTTTCTAGAGTGGTACTTTAGTCTCATTCCTTCCAGCAAACTCATGATAAACCCATTTTATCTGATGTTCTGTTAAATTGATCATACTAAAAATAATCTTAAGAAAAATTAGTGTTCTCTGAAAAGAAATTTGATTGGGAAAATTGAAGTATAGCTTACAGTATATTCATTAAAAAGTTTTGGCTCACATGTCACACTTTTAAATGACATAAGCGACACAAAATTGGATGACCTTTTTTGCCATGTAAAAATAATTAAAATTAACAAAATGAAGTCTACTAAAATATAGATTTTTTGGGGGGTGGAGTTATGAGTGATTTTAATTTTCTTTTAAATATTTTTCTTAGTTTAGAGTTTTTCTGCAATGAGCATATATTACTCTACTTTCTTAAAAGTACATTTATTTAAAGTTCTCAGAAATTTGGATTTGAAAACTGTAGCTGCGTTTTTGTTTTAATTTTCTTTTCTCCTAATACTGTTTATTGTCTCTTCCTAATGGTGGCATTAGCCAAGTTAGTATAAGCCCAAATGTAATTAATAATCTAGGCTGAATGGTAGGGACAATAATGAAAGAACTCAAGTCGATAACTATTTAACTTAATATGGAAAAAAGTTAAAAACCCATGTTGTCTAAAGAAATCCATTTTCCCCCTGCCCATAGGATGTTTTCTAGAAAAGAGAAGAACTGGACAACCTGTTAGATGTATTCTAGAAAAGCTGTAGTAGGGACTGCTGTTGAGAAACCTCCAGATGGAGCATTAGTCAATTTACTACCAACAAAGTGTCATCTTTATGTAAATTTCTATATTGCTAACCTGGCCTAAGTTAGAAACCACTTACAATAATCTTTCATACTTCAGTCATGTACTGTGGCAATATAGGTAAACACAATCATCAATTCTTCATGATTGGTCATGTCCAAGCTAAGGCCTCTCAATTTTCTATAGTTAATGCCACCTGTTGTGATTAAATTTTCCCTGAACTGACATTTTGGATTGCTGTGCGTTCACACACTTCATGTTCCACCAGGCTTATGGAGAAATTCCCAGTGAGGTCTGTAGATAAATCTCTGGTGTCTGATGTAGCCACTTGAATGTTGTGAAATGCAACTCTTCTCATAGCTTGCATTAGTTACATCTACAAACATATTTTATTCTCATGTTTCATAAGGTGATGCATTGCATTTGGACAATAGTCTCATCAAGCTTAATAATGTCAAAAATCAGGCATCGCAGCTCCATTTACAATCACCAAATGTGGAAACGGCCTAAATGCCCACCAACCCAGGAATGGATTAACAAGCTGTGGTATATGTACACCATGGAATAATATCCAGCCATTAAAAAAGATGGAGACTTTACATCCTTTGTATTAACCTGAAGTTAATGGAAGTGGAAGTGGAACACATTATTCTTAGTAAAGCATCACAAGAATGAAGAAGCAAGAATCCTATGTACATAGGATTACACTATGTAGAAAAATGTAATAAACTATATTCACTTAAAAAGGATAAAGACATAAAGAAGTTAAACTTTCAGTTTAATAATATGCAAAGAGAACATCAAAAGAGGTAAAAGTTGAAGGAAGGAAGTAATAAAGGTAAGAGTATATTGTAATAAAGTGGACAATGAAGAAATAACAGCAAAGATTGGTAGAACCAGAAGCCGGTTGCTCAAAAAAGATGAATAAAGTAGAAAAATTTCAAGCAAGGCTGATCTATAACTAGAAAAAAGGTACAAGTAAGTAAGATTAGGAATAGAAAAGGGGCAAGTGTAAATGCACTGGGGTCTTAAATATCCTAAGAAAATGCCACAGATTTATTTCTCAAATTTGTTAACTTGGGGAAAAAGGCAATTTTCTAGACAAAAGTTATTTTTCTTTTTCTTGCAGCATGGTATGGTATGAAAAGTGTAGCCTCTGAGTCATATTGCCTGCGTCTGCATCCCAGCTCTCCACTCAACTCCTGGTGTGATCGTGAACGAATTATTTACACTCTCAGTTTTTCCAACTGAAAAATGCGAATCATGGTAGTACCTTATTAAGTTGATATGAAGATTAAAATAGTTGTGATTGCAACATGCATAGGACACCATCAGGCAAATATTAAGTGCTTGATAAATACTAATTTGCATTGCTTTCGTTCATATTATTTGTCAATGACTAAATCTAACTCAAGAATTAAAAAAATTGATAAATAATAGTAACTAAATATTGAATTGATTTTCCATAGACTCATTTCCATTGCTTTATAAATGAGTTTTACCAGACATTTATATAACAATTATCCTCATTTTTAATAAATTGCCTCAGAAAATTGAAAAAGAAATAAGGTTAATATAACCTTGATAACGCTAGTAGAGTTATGGATAAGGATAGTATAAGAAAAGAATATTATTAACCAATGTCCTTTAACAATTTATATGCAAAAATACACTAATTAAAAATTGGCAAGTTAAATTCAACAATGTATTCAAAATACGTTATGGTCAAGGATTCTGTGAAAGGGAAGAAGACATAAGATCAGTAGAATTTATTAATGTAACATACATTACCTCAATAAATTTATAAAAACTAAGTTGATAAAATGTAACACAGAATCATGATAAAAATGTATCACAAACTAAGAATAAAGTTTTTAAAAACATTTTATTTAAAAACAAAATCTTATAATTAAGATCTTACAAAATAGATTATGATGTTAAAATACATCTTTCAGAAATTTGCAGCAAATATCATACTTAATATTAAGATTCTAGAAGCATTCCCATTAAAGTAAGAAGTAAATAATAATTCCTTCACTCAACATTTCTATTCAATATTGTCCTGACATCCTAGTTATTGTAATAAGAACAAAACAAAACAGAACAAAAACTCTGTAAGAAGTGGAAAGGAAGAGATAAAATATTATTTATTAGGTGATATGATTATCTTCTAATTAAACAATATACAAAGTACCAGAACCAATATGAATGCTAAGTTGTTAGATGTGAACTCGATACACCTAAGTCAATGGAAATGCAGAATATAATAGAGAACAAACATCATATTTTAGCTATAAAATATAGAAGACATAAAAGAATAAATAGGGGGTGTCCAAAAAATTCGTGTGCAATTTAAAACAAACTTTATGGACACCATATATAATAAAAATCTCTAATAATTTTTGAAGAAAGTACACATTGTTTAATAACACAAAAGAAGACAGTAAGTAATGGAGCAATATACGGTGTTAATATAAATATAGACTTAGTATCATAGTGATATAAATTTTAGGCAAAGTAATTAATATATGTCAATGTTACTTCAGTCAAAATCTGAACAGAATGTTTTATAGAACTAGACCAGCTGCTTCTAAAGTTAACATAGAGAAGCAAAAGGCCTAGAATAGTAAGGCAAATCTGAGGAAGAGCAAGGTGGGCCGGAACAGTTCCCTATCAGACAACAAAACTCAGAAAGCAAGGGAAATTAAAAGTATGTATCAGGCAGAGACAGATAAACAAAGGAAACAGAATAAACAATCAAAAATAGAATTACTGTTGTGGAAACTTAATATATGACAGATGTGTCATTATAAACTAGTGGATCAATCGATAAAGAGTGATGGAAAAATTAATAGTTCACAAGGAATATAAGGATAGTGATGGAACCCTCAATCAAATGATATATCAAAAGAAAAGATTGTTCTTAGAGTGGAGATTCTGACCAAAATGTCCAAAGAAGACTTTCAAAACTTTTAAAGAGAATAAAAATAGTATCATTATAATCCTGAGATATGAAAGAATTTTTTCAAAATAAGATATTGATAGATTTGAGTATGTTAACAAAAAAGAAAAACACACAAAAAACCACGCAAATCTGTACAAGAACACATAGCAAAAGCAAAACGGAAAGTCATGTGCAAGACTGAGGGCAAGTTTGCCAATATACATTGAGGAGCAGGGAGGAATGCTCTTTGGAGCTAAACCAGATTTTACCATTTCTAAGCTGGACTACTTTGGGCCAAGTGTGTCACATCTATGGGCTTTTATTCTCTATATACAAAATAAGGATAATAAATCTCCTCATCTTTTAGGGTTGTTGTAAAGATCAAATGAGCTCATAAGTTTAAGATGCCCCAAAACAGTGCCAGGCATAAGCACTTCATAAATGTTAGCAATTGTTTTATAGACTTGGCATGAAATACATAGAGAAATACTTTAAATAAGTAAGAAAAATACAAACAATCTAAGAAGAAAAATGGGCAAATATATGATTTACACTTCAAAGAAAAGGACACCCAAATGTCCAATAAACTCTTAGGTCAATATATTTAGTTTTGATAGATATTGTCAAATGTCTTTTCAGAGGTAATGTGGCTAATTTAAATTTCTCCTAAAATGTATAAGAGGACCCCACTGCCCCAGTAATCTCTGTACAAAAGGCTTATTATCAGATTTTTAATTTGTTTCTTATTCTAATAGGTAGAAAATGATAAATAGTTTCTTTAACTAAACAAAGCTGAATATTTCTTCATAGGCTTAAAACTCTATCTTTCTTTTTCTGCAAATTATTTGTTTTTATCTTTTGCCATTTCTTAACCTGGGTTATTTCTATTGTCAGTTTCTAGGAGCTCTTTAAATATTGGCAATATTAGTCATTTTATCTGTGACATAATTTTTACTTTTTGTCATTGGCATTTAACTTTTGTGTGTGTGTATTTATTTATTTATTTATTAACCATGCAGAAGTTTCTTTTTGTTTTATGACATGTTGATTTTGTATCTTGGTTAGAAATGTTGGCCTCATATCAAGACTATAAAAGAATTTTTCCAAATTTTCTTCTGGTGCTTTTATTGTTCTATTGACTTGTCATTGAAAACATTTAAATCTTTGGACCTCTTGAACTTATACTTAGATTTTGACATAAGATATTAATCCAATTTTATTTCATTCCAGATAACAGTCAACATACTTCATTTAAGTAAGGGTTAGGGTTAGGGGTTACTTCATTGCACCTTTTAAATGAAAACTTTAGACTATTCGCAGATTTCCTTATTTTTAAATATTATTGCATTGGAAGTTATATACTCATAACACACAGTTTTCACTGAGAAAGCAAGGCTTTAAATAGATTTCAATATCTAATTTTGCTAATCCCTCCATCATTACCTTTTTTTTACTTTTTTTTTTAGAGAGAGATTTTCTTTGCTATTTTTGTTTATTTTTCCACAGGAAGATGGCATCTGTTTGTCTAGTGCCATGAAAATCCTATTGGCATTTTTATCAGGAAACTATTACATTTATAAATTCATTTTCAGAGAATTAACATCTTTGTAGCATTGAGTTTCTTAATCCAAGTGGTTGCTATGTTATTCATTTGGGAAACATTTCTTTCATATGGTTTTGCAAAACTTTTTCTGGCAAGTTTCTTTTACATAATCTTACATATTTTCTTTAATCCTTGGGATTTTCTTTTATTTTTATTGCTTATGAAAATGAGTCTTTTGGCTCGGCGGCTGAGCTGGTGGGTTCGAATCCAGCCTGGGCCCGCCAAACAACAATGACAGCTGCAACCAAAACAAAAATAGCCGGGCGTTGTGGCGTGCGCCTGTAGTCCAAAAAAAAAAAAAAAGAAAGAAAATGAGTCTTTTTTTCATTGTAGCTCCGCATAGTATACGTTAAATCTATTTTTTATTTTTAATTTTTTTAAATTTTGGTTAATGTGAGGGTACAAACAACCAGGTTAATGTAGATGACAACCAAAGAAAAATTTTCCTCTTAGATCATTTGTATTTTCTTACTTATTTTTAGTATTTCTCTATATATTTTATACCAACTCTATAATGTGTAAAAAGGTCCCAATATTTCAAAGTGTTAGGTAGAGTCCCTCTTGTGGTTGTGCCTGGCATCCAAAAGATGTGCCAGCCACCCCTGCATCGTGCCTAGTGAGAGTACCCCAAATCCCCTGCCCTTGCCTCCTTTCCTAGTTCCTCTTCCACCGTTTTGAATTGAAATGAGTTTATTTCTTATGTGACTATAAATTAGATCACCTACTTCCTTCATAGTAGTATTGAGCACATTGGATATTTGCTTTTCCATTCTTGTGATACTTTACTAAGAAGAATGTTTCAATTCCATTCAGGTTACTACAAAAGAAGTAAAGTCTCCATCCTTTCTGGCTGAATAATATTACATGGTATACATATACATTAACTTGTTAATCTATTCCTAAATTGATAGGGATTTAGGTGGTTTGCACACTTTGATGATTGTAAATTGAGCTGCAATAAACAATCTAGTGCAAATGTCTTAATGATAAAATGCTTTTTTTTTTTTGGGTAGATGCCTAGTAGTGGGATTGCAGTGTCAAATGGGAGGTCTAATTTGAGTTCTTTGAGGACTCTTCATACTTCTTTACAAAGAGGCTGTATTAGTTTGCAGTCCCACCAACTCTGCAAAAGTATCTTCCTCTCACCACATCTACACCAGCATCTGCAACTTTGGAACTTGGTAATGTAGGCTATTTGGGGTTAGGTGATATCCTTTAGGGTGGTTTTAATTTGCATTTCTCTGATGATTAGGGATGATGAGCACTTTTACATATGTTTGTTAGCCATTCTTCTGTCTTCCTCAGAGAAGATGTCTTGTGCCCAATGGTAGATGGCATTGTTTGCTCTTTTTTTGTTGATTAATTTGACTTCTCTATAGATCCTACCTATCAAGCTTTTGTCAGATTCGTAATGCGCAAGTATCTTTTTCATTCTGAAGGTTGCCTATTTGCTTTGATTATTGTGTCTTAGCTATGAAGAAGCTTCTCAGTTTAATTAAGTCCCATTTGTTTATTTTTGTTATTGTGATTGCCACTGAAATCTTCATAAAATCTTTCCCCAGGCTGATAGCCTCAAACATTTTTTCCATACTTTCTTCTTGAATTTTTGTCATTTCATGCCTTAGATTTAAATCTTTTATTCATCTTGAATCACTTTTTGTAAGTAGTGAAAGGTACAGGTCCAGTTTCAGTCTTTCACATGTGGTTATCCAGTTCTACCAGCACCATTTATTGAGTGGGAATTCTTTTCCACAGAGTGTGCTTTTGTTTGGTTTATCAAAGATCAGATGGCTGTAAAAGATGTTTTCATCTCTTGGTTTTCTATTTTCTGCTTAGTTCCAAAAGTTGATATCTCTATTTTTGTGCTAATACCATACTGTTTTCATCCCTGTGGACTTGTAACATAGCTTAAAGTCTGGTAGAATGATGCCTCTCACTTTGTTTATATTATTAAAAATGGCCTTGGCCTGGCGGGTTCGAATCCAGCCTGAGCCTGCCAAACAACAATGACGGCTGCAACCAAAAAAAAAAAAAAAAAAAGGCTGGGCGTTGTGGTGGGCGCCTGTAGTCCCAGCTACTTGGGAGGCAGAGGCAGGAGACTCGCTTGAGCCCAGGAATTGGAGGTTGCCGTGAGCTATGATGCCACAGCACTCTGTCCAGGGTGACAGCTTGAGGTTCTGTCTCA
>CAUYON010062825.1:0-25188 GCA_963573935.1 Arctocebus calabarensis | reverse complement strand
GTCCTGGAGTACAATGCCATTGGAGGCAAGTACCACCGGGGTGTGACGGTGCTGGTAGCATTTCGGGAGCTGGTGGAACCAAGGAAACAGGATGCTGATAGTCTCCAACGGGCCCTGACTGTGGGCTGGTGTGTGGAACTGGTGAGGGAATTTGGGGAAAGGCAGGAGAAGAGGAGGGTTCCTACAGTATGGGTGCGTTGGGCAGGAAGGGGAGGAATGGGCCTGCAGCTTGTTTCTGTGTCTCTAGTGTGTTACAGCTGCATTTAGATGGCAAGTTAATTGAGCAGGCTGTCTAATGTGGGAAACCTTTTTTGCCATTAGGTACACAGATAGCTATAGATAGCTGTGGCTTAGGGCCCTGGAATTGGCAGAGGTGTCAGCTCTTCCTCTGAGTAGAGGACAGCCATAATAGTGATACATTTCTTCTGAAAGGTTATTTTGAGACAGAGATTGAAAACTGGCAGCCCACTGATAGTTTTTGGAAATTTTTTTATTAGAGACAGAGTCTCACTTTATTGCCCTGGGTATAATGCTGTGGTGTCACACAGCTCACAGCAACCTCCAACTCCTGGGCTTAGGTGATTCTTTTGCCTCAGCCTCCTGAGTAGCTGGAACTATAGGCGCCCACCACATTTTTTTGTTGCAGTTTGGCTGGGGCCAGGTTTGAACTTGCTACCCTTAGTATATGGGGCTGGCGCCTTACCAACTGAGCCACAGGCGCCGCCCTTTGGAAATGTTTTAAAATTAGGTCCCCTAAATTTAATGAAGAAGAGATTTCACTCAAAAAATTTCTAGCATTTCTTGGAAAATTGCAAGACCTGGGTCCATGTTCCCATATAGCAACAATTGGCTGGAGCCAAATGGAGTCAACTTCCCAAGACAAGGGCGCATTTGCTCCTGTGTGTCTTTCTCTGGTTTGCTCTAATCTCCACATCTCCTTGTATTCTATGTTCTGGCTTTTGAAGGTGTGTAAATTTGCTGGCCTGGCCTAAAAGCTTCATTGGTGGCAGGGGACTGAGTTCCAGGAGGGGTACCAGAAGGAGGTTGGTGGCAGTGAGCCCAGAAGGGAAGAGTGTTTAGGACTTGGTGAGTGACAGGTGATGCTGTGGCCTAAGCAGAGGAGCAGCTGGCTCCAGGGAAACTCCAATGAGCCCAGAGTTAGCCACAGTGTGTTCTTAGGATGAGTAGGGCAGGTGGAGTTCCCTGTCTTGTATGCAGTGGGAATTCCAGTCTGGAGCACTATCGAGAGGGTGGTGATTTTCCTTCAAGGGGGTAATGACATGATGGTGTCACTAAGGGAGAGGGCCTTGGTGACAAGTATGCCCCTCTAGGGATGAAGAAGGGCTGAGGAGACAACAGGCAAGGAGAGAAGGGCTGTTGGAGGATGTGGGCCGAGCAGGGGGCTGAGGGAGGCATGAGCTAGAGGGCCCAGCAGTTGACCAGTAGAATCAGTTGTTCATTTTGGGCGTTGTAGCTCATGCCTGTAATCTCAGCGCTCTGGGAGGCTGAGGTGGGTGATCACCTGAGCTCAGGAGTTCGAGACCAGCCTGAGCTAGAGCAAGACCCTACCTCTACTAAAAACAGGAAAAAAAAAAAAACCAAACTAGCTGGGCATTGAGGTGGGTGCCTGTAGTCTGGGCTACTCAAGAGGCTGAGGCAAGAGGATTGCTCAAACCTAAGAGTTTGAGGTTGTTGTGAGGTAGGACACCACAGCACTATACTCAGGGACAGAAAAGTACTCTGTCTCCAAAAAAAACAGTTCTTCACCCTAGGGACATCCCTGGTTCACCTGAGAATGTATTTATTTATTTATTTTGAGACGGAGCCTCCAGCTGTCACCCTGGGTAGAGCACTGTGACATCACAGCTCATAGCAACCTCCAACTCCTGGGCTTAAGCAATTCTGCCTCTGCCTCCCAAGCAGCTGGGACTATTGGTGCCCACCACAACGCCTGGCTATTTTTTGGTTGCAGCCGTCATTGTTGTTTGGCGGGCCCCGTGCTGTATTTGAACCCGCCAGCTCAGGTGTATGTGGCTGGCGCCTTAGCTGCTTGAGCCACAGGAGTGTATTTAAATATGACTGTAATACCTTCACCTACCTAAGATGTCATTTGAAAGGACTGAGAGCGGTTGCTAACACCTATAATCCCAGCACTTTGGGAGGCTGAGGTAGGTAGATCGCTGAGTTCAGGAGTTTGAGACCAGCCTGAGCAAGAGTGAGATCTGATTTTTAAAAACAGCCAGGTGTGACTCAGTGCCTGTAGCATAGTGGTTATGGTGCCAGCCACATACACCAAAGGTGGCAGGTTTGAGCCCAGCCCAGGCCAGCTAACCAACAATGGCAACTGTAACAAAAAATAGCTGGGGATGTTGTGGTGGGCACCTGTGTTCTCAACTGCTTGGGAGGCTGAGGCAAGAGAATCGCTTGAGCCCAAGAGTTTGAGGTTGTTATGAGCTGTGAGGCCATGACACTCTACCAAGGGTGACATAGTAAGACTCTCTCAAAAAACAAACAAACAAAAAAAAAAACAAACAAGACTCCTTGCCTGTGGCTCAACGGGCTAAGGTGCCAGCCACGGACACCTGAGCTGGTGGGTTCGAAGTCAGCCCGGGCCTGCCAAACAACAATGACGGCTGCAACCAAAAAATAGCCGGGTGTTGTGGCAGGCTCCTGTAGTCCCAGGACTGGGACTACTCTCTTGAGCCCAGGAATTGGAGGTTTCTGTGAGCTGTGATGCCACGGCACTCTATCCAGGGTGACAGCTTGAGGCTCTGTCTCAAAAAAAAAAAAAAAAAAACCCAAAATAGCTGGATGTTGTGGAGGGTGCCTGTAATCCCAGCTACTTGGGAGGCTGAGGCAAGAGAATTCCTTGAAGCCAGGAGTTTGAGGTTCACAGCACTCTACTGAGAGTAACAAAGTAAGACTGTGTCTCAAAAAAAAATGCCATTTGAGCTTTCCACCATTCCTTTTACATGGGTAATTTTGGTAATAATTTCTACTTCCATGTATTCTTCTCTTTTAATCTCCTTATTTTTCTATTTCAGCATTTGCCTACTAATAGGACACTTGCCTATATAACCACAGTACCATTATCACATCTAAGATATTTAATGTTGATATAATAATATTCTTTATCTAGTGTATAATCCATCTTCAAGTATTCCTAATTATCCACAGAACATTCTCTGTAGCTGTTTTTTTAATACGCGTGGTCTAATCATGTAATGTAATGCATTACATTTGGTATTTATTTATTTATTTATTTTTTGAGACAGATCCTCAAGCTGTCACCCTGGATAGAGTGCCGTAGCATCACAGCTCACAGCTACCTCCAATTCCTGGACTCAAGCGAATCTCTTTCCTCTGCCTCCCAAGTAGCTGGGACTACAGGTGCCCACCACAACGCCCAGCCATTTTTTTTTTTTTTTGGTTGCAGTCGTCATAGTTGTTTGGCAGGCCTGGGCTGGATTTGAACCCGCCAGCTCAGGTGTCCGTGGCTGGCGCCTTTGCCTGTTAAGCCACAGGTGCCGAGTCTTATTTTTTTTTTTAAGACAGGTTCTCACTCTCTTGCCCAGGCTGGAGTGGTGTGGCATCATCATAGCTCACTGTAACCTCAAACTCCTGAACTCAAATGATCCTCCTACCTCAGCCTTTTGTGTAGCTACAACTACAGGTGCATGCTACCATGCCTGGCTTTTTATTTTGTTTTTTTGAGACAAAGTCTCACTATGTTGCCCTCGGTAGAGAGCTGTGGGGTCACAGCTCACAGCAACCTCAAACTCTTGGGCTTAAGTGATTCTCTTGCCTCCGCCTCCCAAGTAGCTGGGACTACAGGTAACACCAGGCTTTTTTGTTGTAGTTGTTAACTGTTTGGCAGGCCTGGGCTGGGTTCAAACCTGACAATCCTGGTGTATGTGGCTGGCGCCCTAGCCTCTGAGCTATAGGCGCCAACCCATGTTTTCTATTTTTAGTAGAGCTGGGGGTCTCATTCTTTTTCCTTTTTTTTTTAATAGAGATAAGAGTCTCCCTTTTTCACCCTCGGTAGAGTGCTGTGGCATCACACAGCTCACAGCAACCTCCAAGTCCTGGGCTTAGGTGATTCTCTTGCCTCAGCCTCCTGAGTAGCTGGAACCACCGGCGCCCACCACAACACCCAGCTATTTTTGTTGTTGTTGTTGGATTCCGGCTGGGGCTGAGTTTGAACCTGCCACCCACAGTATATGGGGCCAGCGCCCTACTGACTGAGCCACAGGCGCTGCCCCAAATATACTGAAATCTTTATTTATTTATTTATTTATTTTGGCTGGAGCCTGGTTTGAACCCACCACCTCTGGTATATGGGGCCGGTACCCTACTCCTTTGAGCCACAGGCGCTGCTGGGGTCTCATTCTTGCTCAGACTGGTCTCCAACTCCTGAGCTCAAGGGATCCTCTTGCTTCAGCCTCCTAGAGTGCTGGGATTATAGGAGGGAGCCACTGTGTTGGTCTTTTGGTAGTTTTTCTTAGTTCTTTCTTTAAAATAGTCTTTATACCATAATTCATTTTTTTTTTCTTAATTCCAGGTGAGTTTTTGGTATAGTTCCTCTAATAAATAGAAAATTGTGGTGGAGTTAAGAATCATAGCTGGGAGGCCAGGCATAGTGGCTCACGTCTATAATCATAGCCCTTTGTGAGGCTGAGGCAGGTGGATCACTTGAGCTCACTAGTTCGAGACCAGCCTGAGCCAGAGTGAGACCCCATCTCTACTAATTAAAAATGAAAAACTGAAGCAAGAGGATTGCTTGAGCTTAAGAGTTTGAGGTTGCTGTGAGCTATGACACCATGACATTCTACCAAGGGCAACAAAGTGAGACTCTGTTGCAAAAAAAAAAAAAAAAATCATAATTGAGAGGCAGAGATTGAGGGGGGCTAAAGAAGGAATTCTGTTGGAGACCATCCTGGTTGAGTGGTGGTGGCTGAAACCAGACTGTCTTTACTGTCACCTTTTGGAAAGATGGGAGATGGATGACTTCAGGGAAGCCATGCCTTTCTAGATAAATACAGTGTAAACACAGTGGCTCTGACACGGGTAGTCTAGGCCCCTCTAGCCTTTTGGGCAAGGTCAAAGGTAAAGGTGCAGACAGTTCTTTCCTTTCCCAAAGACCTCACCTACAGCAGCAGTAGTCATGGTGGCCCTTCCACACAGTCCTCTGGAGGTGCTGGGCAACATTGCTGCTTCCTGAGCAGTGTGGGTCCAGGAGATCCACAGGATCATCATGATTCGAAATTTTTTTTTTAAGAGACAGAGTCTTGTTTTGTCTGAACCTTGGGTAGAGTGCTATGGTGTCACAGCTCACAGCAACCTCCAGCTCTTGGCTTAGGCGATTCTCTTGCCTCAGCCTCCTGAGTAGCTGGGACTACAGGCGCCCCCACAACACCTGGCTATTTTTTTGTTGCAGTTTGGTTGGGGCCAGGTTTGAACCCACCACCCTTGGTATATTGGGCAGGTGCCTACTCACTGAGCCACAGGCACCGCCCCCATGACATAAAGTTTTAAAAATTGTCTTGAAAAGCTGTTTAAGGAGCCAGAATGTGTAGCATAAAGGCAAGAAACATCACAGGGGATGTTAGAGTGTTTCTTTGCTTATTTTCTGATTAGACAAACATTTTAGGAAGCACCTGTTCTGCAGTTAGTGCTGTGCCAGGCCCTGGGGATGCCAAGGAGGAAAGCATTTTCCTTGCCTCCACAGAGTTTGTGGTCTGGTGGGAAAAAACAACACACTCCTCAAATAGGTGGGTACTCAGAAGAATGAGCCCTCTGTTGGAGGTGCCCATAGCTCAGTGGGTAGGGTGCCGGCCACGTACACCAAGGCAGGCGGGTTTAAACTTGGCCTAGGCCAGCTAAACAACAATGACAATGGCAACAAAAAAAATAGCCAGGTATTGTGGCAGGTGCCTGCAGTCCCAGCTACTAGGGAGGCTGAGGCATGAGAATTGCTTAGCCCAAGAGTTAGAGGTTGCTGTGAGCTGTGAGGCCACGATACTCTACCAAGAGCAACATAATGAGACTCTGTTTTTTTAAAAAAAGAATGAACCCTCTGTTGATGTTTAAGAGTGTTTCAGGATATTTGAGACTCCTACATAAAAGTGACCAGGATTCAGACTCCAGTCAGTCCATCTGATAGGACCTGCACCCCCAAAAGGTGTCCTTTGCGTAAGGTTGTGTTCCTGGTCAGTGGAGCGTGTAAGCACAGTGCTGGGGAAACAGCCGTCTTTAAGAAGTTGGGAACGTCAAGTTGCATGAAGAAATCTTACTTCAAGTGTGTGTTGTTTTTTGTGGGTGAAAACAGTAGATGAAGGAGTTTCATAATCGCCCAACACTGGGCTGATAGAGAAGTTGGAGACCTGTTTTAGTCTCTTACCCACAAAACAAAGAGTATTTTAGCTCCTTTTTTTTTTTTGAGACAGTCTTATTACATTGTCCTTGGTAGAGTGCCATGGTGTTACAGTTCACAGCAACTTCATACTCTTGGGCTTAAGCGATTCTCTTGCCTCAGCCTCTCCAGTAAGCTGGGACTAGAGGTGTCCCCACAATGCCAGGCTATTTTTTTTGTTGTTATTGTAGTTGTCCTTGTTATTTGGCAGCCCCGGTGTATCTGGCTGGCGCCCTATCCATTGAGCTACAGACACCGACCCCTAGCTCCTTTTTATTTATTTATTTATTTGAGACAGAGCCTCAAGCTATACCCTGGGTATAGTGCCGTGGCATTACAACTCACAGCAACCTTCAACTCCTGGGCTTAAGCGATTCTCTTGCCTCAGCCTCCCAAGAAGCTGCGACTACAGGTGCCCGCCACAACACCTGGCTATTTTTTTGTTTGTAGTTGTCATTATTGTTTGGCAGGCCCAGACTGGATTTGAACCTGCCAGCTCTGGTGTATGCCTGGCGCCTTAGCTGCTTGAGCTACAGCCAAGTCCGTTAGCTTGTTTTTAATAGATGGGTAATCAGAGCCAAAGAAGCCACCTCTCCTCCTAGGTGCTTGGCCTCTCTATCCTGACTTTCCCATCTCATAGTGACTGTCAAATGCAGCAGCTTTGTGGCCAACAGCAGGAACAGTGACAGGGGAGCCCTGCAGGCCTTATTCCTTCCTTCCTTTTCCTAGCTGCAAGCTTTCTTCTTGGTAGCAGATGACATCATGGATTCATCTCTCACCCGGCGGGGAAAGATCTGCTGGTATCAGAAGGTAATATGGGAGAGAAGGTAGCAGGTAGTGGGTATGGAGACAGGCCCCTGGGAATGGTTTCTTATAGCCTGTTGGAGGTGTCTGGGGTGATGCTTCTTGGTATGATTCTAAGTCAGAGACTGATGGCCCTTTTTCCTCCGTGCCTCTCCCAGCCAGGCATAGGTCTGGATGCCGTCAATGATGCTATGCTTCTGGAAGCATGTATCTACCGCCTGTTGAAGCTCTACTGCCGGGAACAGCCCTATTACCTGAACCTGATTGAGCTCTTCCTGCAGGTGTGCTGCAGATAGGGGTCCAAGACCCAGAGGCTGTCCACAGTAGCCTTGGCCTCAGAGGACAATCTCATTTAGAAGAGGGTAGAAAGCGAGAAAGGGAGTCGTGAAGGGTGGTGGTAGTGGCAAGAAAGTTTTCTCTTATTTCCGTGTGATTGGAAGAAGGACTGGTAAAAACCTGTGCATGTGAATATGGGCCTGGAGCTTTAAGGACTTTTCTCTCCTGTTCCTTTCTGACTCTGCTCAGTTGTCAACCAGTATGGGATGTGGGGCCCAGGGTGTCAGTGTTCCCCACATCTGGAGAAAGCTTGGCTCATGGGCCGCCTTCTTTTTAGAGTTCATATCAGACTGAGATCGGGCAGACTCTGGACCTTATCACAGCCCCCCAGGGTAATGTGGATCTTGGCAGATTTACTGAAAAGAGGTGAGGGACAGTGGGAACCAGTCCCTGGGCATTGAGTGCGGGGTCAGGGTAGGCACTGCCCTTCTGAGGAGTTTATCTCCTCTCTCTACACAGGTACAAATCTATTGTCAAGTACAAGACAGCTTTCTACTCCTTCTACCTTCCTGTAGCTGCCGCCATGTACATGGTGAGTAAATTTCCTGGCCTTTCACTGCTCTGCTGACATGGGCTTTTGGGCAGGAAAGTATAAGACAAACAGATTGGACAATCTGGCAGCCCTGTTGAGTGGCTGTGCAACCTTGAACAAGTAAGTCTGAGTCTGTGTTCTCAGCTGTAAGATGGGGATAAAATTTCTACTTCGGGTCTCTGGAGATTAACTGAGGCGAGGGATATGAAAGTATTCAGCCTATAACAGGATAGGAAATCCTGCATCTGACTACAGATGGAGGTGGGAGGGGTGATTCAGGTGAGAGGGAGTCACTGGGAGGTTAGCTGTCCACTCTAACCTTGTTTCTCCAAGTTTCATCCTGGAAGAAGCCAGCGGTAGAAAGAGAAAGGAGAGGAGGTTTAGGAGCTGCAGTAGAGCAAGGTCCTATACAAGGAAGCAACCAGCAAGATACAAGCACTGCTGGGGTCTGGCGCGTTAAGTGTTAACATCCTTCTCTCTGTAGGCAGGCATTGATGGGCAGAAGGAGCACAGTCACGCAAAGAAGATCCTGCTGGAGATGGGCGAGTTCTTTCAGATCCAGGTAGGAACAAGCAGTAGTAGAAAATAGTCACCAGCTCCTCTCTTTGCCTTGGAGCCTTGTTATCCCTCCTTTTCTGTCCCCTTGCTCAGGATGATTACCTTGATCTCTTTGGGGACCCGAGTGTGACAGGCAAGGTTGGCACTGACATCCAGGACAACAAATGCAGCTGGCTGGTGGTTCAGTGTCTGCAACGGGCCACTCCGGAGCAGCGCCAGATCTTGCAGGTGCCTAAGAGGGTAGTAGGTCCCTGAACTGATAAGAAAGGGGACAGAAGGCGGGGCCTGTGACTCAGTAGGTAGGACTCCTGCCCCGTATACTGAGGGTGGTGGGTTCAATCCCGGCCCTGGCCAAACTACAACAAGAAAATAGAGGAGTGGGCAGCACCCGTGGCTCAAAGGAGTAGGGTGCCGGCCCCATATGTCAGAGTGGCGGGTTCAAACCCAACCCCGGCCAAAAAAAAGAAAAGAAAAGAAAAGAAAATAGTGGGACGTTGTGGCATGCGCCTGTAGTCCCAGCTATTCAGGAGGCTGGGGCAAGAGAATCGCCTAAGCCCAGGAGTTGGAAGTTGCTGTGAGCTGTGATGCCACAGCACTCTACCAAGGGTGATAAATGGAGACTCTGTTTCTAAAAAATAAAAAAAAAAAAGAAAGGGACAGAGAAGTGGGTCTCAGCCAAGAGTGATTTTCCTCTCAGGAGACATTTGACAATGTTAGCAGGCATTTTTTTTTTTTGTCATTATAACCTGAGGGTGTATGCATGTGCTATAGGCATCTAGTGGGGAGAGGCCAAAGATGCTGCAAACATCATACAAGGTATAGAGCAGCTGTCGGAAACAGTTATCTGGCCCAAGATGTCAATAGTGCCAAAGCGGAGAAACCCTGGGTTAGAGGAAGCTGAGGTCTGAGCCAATATCTGAACATTTGGGATTGGGAAGGGGGGAAACTTGGGATCTTAGATACCTAGAGACACTTGAAAACTGATGGCGTGAATGGCTGTGGAAATGTTCTGGGATGTCTAAACCCATTTTTCTCCCTCTACTCCTTCCAGGAGAATTACGGGCAGAAGGAGGTAGAGAAGGTGGCCCGGGTGAAGGCCCTGTACGAGGAGCTGGATCTCCCTGCTCTGTTCTTGCAGCACGAAGAGGACAGCTACAGCCGCCTTATGACTCTCATTGACCAGTTTGCGGCACCCCTGCCCCCGGCCATCTTCCTGGAGCTAGCACGCAAAATCTACAAGCGACAAAAGTGACCTAGACGCTACAAGGATGGGGAGAGGAGGCTCAATAAATTATTGTGTAACCTTGTGTTTCTGTTCTTGCTGTAGCTTGGTCATCCAGAGTGACAGAGTGGGGGGTAGGGTGGCTATGGGAAGCCAGGAACCCCTGGGACCAAAAGCTAAAGATACATCCAAGCAGAAAAGTGGTGACACTGGTGAGACGTCAAGCGCTGGGGGCGGGCAGGACTAGGCCACGCCCAGCGTGGAGGGGTGCGGCTGCGCAGCAACAGTTCTGTCCTATTGCCCCTCCTCTGTTCTGTGCCCCGCCGGGCGGGGACCGTCAGGGTCTCCGGCAATCCAAAAGCCAGGAGCCGGTCCGGAGGAACGCGGTGAGGTGTGGTGTGGGTGGACGGACAAGGGTGAGGGCATACGGGTTGGGTGGGACAGGGGAACAGTAAAAATAGAGGGCAGGGTGGTGGCCGAATGATGGAGGCGAATGCAGAGAACGGATAGACACCGCACTTGTAAGGGGTGAGGGCATAGAGGAACCCAGCGGAAAACTAGGTAGCCTGGAGATGAGCGTTGACATACAGACAGCTGCTCCATCCTTCTCTGTTGCAGACCCTCTCCCCCCTTTCCTGCATTAATTCACCAGCCTCCGTGTGGTGCATCCCGCCTCCCCATTTCGGGGCATCTGGGCGGGGTCTTCCTTGTTCCTTTTCTTTGGGAAGACAGGGCCAAATTGCTGCAGAAAGGACCATTCTGTGCCCTATTCCAGGCCCCCGCCTCCCCCCTGGGAGGTCCAGAGATCAGCCGCATCCTCTGACCCTCCCCTCCACTGGGGCGGGGCGGGGGTTACACTGGACTACCTGCAAACACTGCAGTGGAAACTGGCAGCCAGTCCATGGCGATTTGCATGCCATTTAAATATCTAGAGTAGCCAGAGTGTTCCCAGGCCTGCTCCTGCCCTCAGTCACCTCAATGTCCTTCCAGCGGCTCATGTCCTTACTGGTTGTGTTTCACCACCCCTGTCTTCTAGGTCTGCACCTGTGGTTGCCAGATAAGTGGATGTGAGAAGTCCGATTCTCCTGGTTCTCTAGAGGCCATCTCACCATCACTGGTACCATGTTGTCGCCTCAGAGGGCTTTGCTCTGCAACCTCAACCACATCCACCTCCAGCACGTCTCCCTGGGCCTGCACTTGTCCCGTCGGCCCGAGCTACGGGAGGGGCCCTTAAGCACACCCCCTCCTCCAGGAGACACCGGAGGCAAGGAGAGCAGGGGCCAATGCAGTGGGACCCTGGTGGACGCCAATTCCAACAGCCCAGCAGTGCCCTGCAGATGCTGCCAGGAGCATGGATCCAGCTTAGAAAACCGGCAGGACCCATCACGAGAGGAGGACGGGGCTGCTTCTCCCTCAGACCCGGGATGCTCCTCCTCCCTCAGCTCCTGCTCAGATCTTAGCCCAGATGAGTCCCCAGTCTCAGTCTACTCTCGGAACCTCTCTGGTGATGCTGAAGCCCACCCCCAGCCCAGTACCATACCCTTGGAGCAGGGCTCCCCACTGGCTTCAGCAGGCCCTGGCGCCTGCTCCCCAGACAGCTTCTGCTGCTCTCCAGATTCCTGCTCTGGAGCGTCCTCACCACCCAGCTCTGGTCTGGACTCGAACTGCAACGCCCTGACCACCTACCAGGACCTCCCTTCCCCAAGCCTGGAGGAAGAGGATGAGAATGGGGAGCAGGATCTCCCTACCTCTGAGCTCTTAGAAGTGGATGATGGGAAAATCGATGCTGGAAAAACGGAGCGCAGTTGGAAAATTAATCCCATTTGGAAAATTGACACCGAGAAAACTGAAGGTGGATGGAAAACCACTGAGAACGATAACTGTGGTTGGGAAATCAACGAAAATACTAACTCTAGCTGGAAAACTGAATCTGGAAAATTCAACTCTGGCTGGAAAACCAACACTGGAATCAATGATTCCGGCTCGAAAACAGATTCAGGGAAAATTGATGGGGGATGGAAAAGTGACGTCAGCGAGGAGCCGGTGCCCCACCGGACAATCACGTCCTTCCACGAGCTGGCCCAGAAGCGCAAGCGGGGCCCGGGGTTGCCCCTGCTGCCTCAGGCCAAGAAAGATCGCAGTGACTGGCTCATAGTTTTCTCCCCGGACACGGAGCTGCCCCCCACTGGCTCGCTGGGCAGCTCCTGCGCACCTACACGGGAAGTCACCACCTTCAGGGAACTCAGATCCCGAAGCCGGGCCCCGCCCCCGCCAGTCCCGCCCCGAGACCCGCCAGCCGGCTGGGCTTTGGTCCCGCCCCGGCCTCCACCCCCGCCGGTCCCTCCCCGGAGGAAGAAGAACCGACCCGGGCTGCAGCCTATAGCGGAGGGACTGCCCGAGGAAGGCAGGGCGGGCAGCCCCGCGGCCGGCGAGGAAGCGCCCGCCGTGAAGGAGCCGGAGGAGGCCCGCGCGCAGGCAGGAGTCGCGGGTAAGGGCAGCGCGAGGGGAGGCGGGCTGTGTTGCGGCCTCTGAGCTTCCCACCCGGTCTGTCCCCTCCGCCCTGTGTTGCCCGCCTCCAGCCCTTCGGCCGGGAGCGCTCCGGGAAAGGGAAACTGGGCGGGTCTGGGCCGCGGGACTAACTCTTTGCTCCCTCTTTCTCCCGCCCCGCCCCGCCTGCTGCCCGCCCCGCTACCTCCCCCCGGCCTGGTCCCGCTATCGCCGCAGCCGGCCCGCTCCGGCCCCCGCGGCCGCGGGTTTTCCGGCTCTCGGCCCAGGGGCGCCCCCTGGCGGCGGGCGGGGCTGGGCGCGCGGCCGCGTCCCTGCACTTGGCGTCCCCGCCGGGGCCGCGCGCAAGGCTGCGGGAGCCGCACCTGCCGGTCCGCCTGTCCCCGGTGGGGGCCTATTCGCCGCCGCCGCGGGGAGCGCTGCCCTGCCTCGCTGGCCCCGAGCTGGCGCTGCTGCTGTCCCCGCTGTTCCCCAGAAGCAGCACCTTCCCCGCCACAGCTCCCCCGCCCCGCCAGGTACCCGCCCCCCCGCTGCCACCGCCACCTCGTCCGCCGAAGGCCTCTCGCTGGACTCGGAGCCCGCCGCCTCCGCCCAGGCTACGTAAGACGGACGGGGCGAGGCTTCCCCTGTCCCCTCCCAGGTCTCTTCCGCCCTCGCCCAGCTCTGGCTACTCTCCGTCCGAGTTACCAGGCTCTGGCGGGTCCCAGCAAGTCCGCAGGTCCTCGTGGAGGGCGGGGCTGCTCTGCCTGCCGCGAGCCCGCCCTCCGGTCCCCTACACCCCGGGCTGCTCCGGCGTCCACCCCCAAAACTCCGAGTCTGTGGGTCCGAGCGAGTCGGTGATCAGTGACTTGGGGTCACGCCCTCTGTGGGAGTCCTTGGCCAGTGCGAGTCTGGCCCCGCCTTATTCAGGAAGGGCGCAGGCGGAGCTCCCTGGAATTCGGGGCGCCAGAGGCCAAGCCGTCCCTAGAGCCCGCCCGTGGTGGGTAAGGGGCTCCCTCCGCGCGAGGCTGAGCGGGGCCTCGGTGTCCCCTTCCCAGGGCTTCCGAGGCTTCCAAGGCTCCCGATCCTGGGGTCTTGCCTCTCTCAGTCTCTCCTCCTTTTCCGTCCGTCTGTCTGTCCATTGGCCCAGGCTCCCTTGTGCTCCTCAGACCTCTGTGGGCAGGACGAGGGTGGGGGCTGGGCGCCGGGTGTCCCTCACCCCTTGCCTGGGCGCAACCCATTCTAAAGGCCCAGCTGGTCCCTCTTTGGGACTTTCGAGACCCAGGAGGTGGGAGCTGCGGCCTGAGGGGGAAAATGGAGCGGGGTGGGGGCCAGAGTGTGCCCCGGCTCCCCTCTCCCCAAGACCCTTCAGGGCAGGGATGCTGCAGACCCGCAGGAGGTTACCTGTGCGGGAGCCCGGAGTCAGTGAAGTGACTCCTTGTCACCGCGCGCTACCTTCCTTACTCTAGTCCGTGGTTCCTGGTCGTTCGCCGGTGTCCCCGGAGCTCAGCGAATGTGGATGGCAGAAGCCCAGAACGGGACTGGCCAGCTACAGGAGCAGAAGAAAGGTGCGACGCCCTGATGCCCAGCTTCTCCTCCTTCGCAGTCTCCCCGCTACCGGGCGAGTGGGGAGGGGCGGCTCTGAGGCGTCTTTCCTCCCTACCCGCCCAGGTCTCCTGGTCGCCGTCAGCGCCTCGGTGGACAAAATCATCTCACACTTCGGGGCTGCACGGAACTTGGTTCAGAAGGTGAAGGCGGCGGGGAGAGGGGCGAGGTGGCTGATGTGGCTTCCAGGGCGCAGGGACAGTGGGTGGAGGTGGCTGGAGGCGTCACTGGACACAGCCACATCGCCGCCTCCAGGCCCAGTTGGGGGACAGTCGGCTGAGCCCGGATGTGGGGCATCTGGTGCTGACCACCCTCTGCCCAGCGCTCCACGCCCTGGTGGCAGATGGGCTGAAGCCTTTTCGGAAGGACCTAATCACCGGGCAGCGCAGGAGCAGCCCCTGGAACGTGGTCGAGGCGTCGGTGAAGCCTGGTGAGCTAGGAGGGCGGGGACCAGACACGGCAGGGCTGGAGCCTGCTGACCACGCCCCACCCTGTCCTCAGGCTCTGGCAGCCGTGCCCTCGGAGTCCTGTACAGCCAGGTCAGCCGCCTGGCCCCGCTGAGCAGCAGCCGCAGCCGCTTCCACGCCTTTATCTTGGGCCTCCTCAAGTGAGTGGCGATCTTTCCTCCCACTGCCCCTACTTTGACCTTGGGAGCTCAGCCGCTTTGTGGGTGGGGACCTAGTAGTGGTGATCCATGTCCCCGGAAGATTGCCCTCTCCCAGTGTCATCTACAGCCCTGAACTTCCGTTCTTTCTCCCCAGCACTAAGCAGCTGGAGCTGTGGTTTTCCCGTCTCCAGGAGGATGCAGGTCAGAGGCTCAGATGGGAGGGATGGTGGTTGCTGGGTTGGGACAAGGATGTTCTTGTTGGTTTCTACCTGTGCCAGAATGGAGTTAATCCCAATCTCCAATCTTACTCCTCTTCTGCTTACATGTTTTCCAAGAAGTCTTATTGCCCAGGGGAAGACCCTGAGTCTTGCCTGGCCTCTGCTCTCTGCCTTTACCTTGAGGTCCAAGTTCTCCCTGGTCTGGTCAGCAGTCTAGTCTTTGCTGCCCCAGGACCTGCTAATGCAGCTCTCCCACCTGGAGCAGGCCACCTGCCCTCCTCCTCCTCCTCACTAACTTGCATTCAGCCTGTGAGTCCTTCCTCTGTGAGGCCTCATACCCTGTTTGGGAGTGTCCCTGTGCTGCCCACCTCCTTCTCTCTGGCCTTTGCACTGTTACCCAGCTGCTGTCACTGTGCTCTACTTGTGTCTTCCTTTCTAGGCTAGGTTCCACACAGGCAGGGGAGTATCCCACTGTGTCCCTTCTTTCTTTTCCCTGGTGCCCGCACGGAGTGAGGCCTAGGAGTGCAGATGTGGGCATGGGGAGGGGCCAGGCCCAGGGCAGGAGCTGAGGATGGCCTGCTCTTTTCCAGGCCTGCTGTCCCTCCTGTACCTCCCCACAGGATTCTTCTCCCTGGCCTGCAGTGGCTGTCCCTCTCTGTCCACAGAGTTGCTGCTCCTGCTGCAGCCGTTGTCAGTGCTCACCTTCCACCTGGACCTCCTTTTTGAGCACCACCACCACCTGGCCCTGGGGCCCCCCCAGGCACCTGCACCCCCAGGCCCACCTCCAGCCCTGCAGCAGACGGTGCAGGCTGTGCTGCACTGGGGCGGGCGTTTGGCCCAGAGCCTTCGGGGTGCTTCCAGGGAGGCTGCTCCAGACCCCTTGGTACCCCCAAGCCTCCCCACACCTGGCAGCTGGTGGGAGCAGCTGACCCAGGCCTCTCGGGTCTATGCCTCTGGGGGCACGGAGGTCTTCCCTCTTCCCCGGTGGGGACTCAGACGTCATGGAACTGCCACTGAAGGTGCACAGGAGAGACCCCCGCCTACAGAGGAAACAGCGCCAGGAGGAGGCATATGGCTGGGGAGGCTGTTTGGAGTGCCTGGGGGCCCTGCAGAGAATGAGAGTGGAGTCCTGAAGTCCAGGTAGTGGGCTGCCTTGTCCCCTCTGTGACCTGACTCCCTCTCAGTCTCCCAGGGCCTCACCTGAAACTCTTTGTTATTTGGTAGTGCTCACATGGAGATAGTCTGTCTTTCTACAGCTGGGAGTTAAAATGGTTACAAATGGTTGGATTTAATGGTTACCAAGTGCCTACATGTTTTCAGTTTTGTCTTTTGGTCCTCAGGGTTTAAAATACAGTCATCCCTCCACATCTGTAGGGGATTGGTTCTAGAACCCCTGCTCTTGTGACACCCACACATGGGCATGTATCCGTTACCCTGCAGGGCCCGGTTTGCAGAAAGTCAGCCTTAAGCATACGTTGGTTTTGCGCCCCAAGAATACTGTATTTCTGATCTGTGTTTGGTTGAAAAAAGCTCACATATAAGTGGACCCACGCAGTTCAAACACGTCGTTTCAGGGCCAACTATATTTACTATCTGGCCCTTTACAAAAAAGAAACAACATACTGACCCTGCTCTAGTGCTTGACCATTGGTGGCTCTTCAGTGTCTTCAGGTAGGCTACTGAACTGGATTTTTGTGAGCCGCATACACCCTGCTTATTCCATACGTTCCATGTGACTTTTAGTGTTGTAGACCTTTGCTGTCATCTCCTTAGCCACCCTAAGGTACCTGTGTCTCACAACAGCTGCTGTACCCTCAGCAGTGACCAACCCTAAACCCTGAAACCATGGTTGGGGCCCCTCAGCCTTTCCCTCCCTCCAGACTCCTGGGTTCTTGGGTTTTGTTTCTAGAGGTGGGGTGACCTCTGTGACCCTATGCACTTTCTTCCAGGAGGCCATCTAGCTGGTTGCCCCCGACAGTAAGTGTGTTGGCTCTGGTGAGACGGGGGCCAGCTCCTGACACTCCTCCTGGAGAGCTGAAAGCCTCTGTGCCCAGCACGGTGCAGACCCACAGGTCAGGAGGGTGGGAGACTGAGCCAGTGCAGACTGTGTGTGGGTTTGTGTGCATCCTGTCTTCACAGAGCAGGTGGCAGGTAGTGTGAGAGACCTTGACCTTAGTTTGCATTGCATCTTTGCTATTATTATTGGTGTGACACCAATTTCTCCGGGCCTTAGTTCCTTTCTCTATAAAAAGATGATACTTTGGCTCGGCGCCTATGTCTCAGTGGGCTAAGGCGCCAGCCACGTACACCTGAGGTAGCGGGTTCAAATCCAGCCCGGGCCCGCCAAACAACAATGACGGCAGCAACCAAAAAATGGCACGGCGTTGTGGCAGGCGCCTGTAGTCCCAACTACTTGGGAGGCAGAGGCAGGAGACTCGCTTGAGCCCAGGAGTCGGAGGTTGCTGTGAGCTGTGATGCCACAGCACTCTACCCAGGGTGACAGCTTGAGGCTCTGTCTCAAAAAAAAAAAAAGAAAAAGAAAATATAGTTTCACATGCAGTTGTAAGGAATAATACAGAAAAATCACATACTTTTACCAGGTTACTGACATTGATAAAGTCTACCCATTCTTGTTCTTAAGGTATTTTTTTGTGTGTGTGTGTTTTTGGCCAGGACTGGGTTTGAACCCGCCACCTCCGGCATAAGGGGCTGGCGCCTTACTCCTTTGAGCCACAGGCGCTGCCCCTAAGGTATTGTTTTGATGCTTCTGTTTTTTCATATATTAGTATATAGGGACAACTGTTTAACACTCTTTTTTTTTTTTTTTTTTTGAGACAGTGTCACTATGTCACCCTTGGAAGAGTACCATGACATCACAGCTCACAGTAACCTCCAATTCCTGGGCTTAAGCGATTCTCTTGCCTCAGCCTCCCAAGTAGCTGGGACTATAGTTGTCCATCACGGCGCCCAGCTATTTTTTTTTTTTTTTTGGCTGTAGTTGTCATTGTTGTTTGGTAGGCCTAGGCTCGATTTGAACCCACCAGCTCTGGAGTATGTGGCTGGCACTTTAGCCACTTGAGCTACAGGTACCAAGCCTGTTTTTGTTTTCCTTGCACTTTTTAATGACTTGAATACAAGTTTTTTTTTTTTTTTTTGCAGTTTCTGGCCAGGGCTAGGTTTGAACCCGCCACCTTTGGCATGTGGAGCCGGCACCCTACTCCTTTGAGCCACAGGCACTGCCCCTATTTTTTTTTTTTTTTTTTTGTAGAGACAGAGTCTCACTTTATCGCCCTCGGTAGAGTGCCATGGCGTCACAAAATCACAGCAACCTCCAACTCCTGGGCTTAGGCAATTCTCTTGCCTCAGCCTCCCGAGTAGCTGGGACTACAGGCGCCCGCCACAACGCTTGGCTATTTTTTGTTGTTGTTGCAGTTTGTCTGGGGCCGTGTTTGAACCCGCCCTACTTGATGAGCTACAGGCGCTGCCCTATTTTGGTTTTTTGATACAGAGTCTCACTCTGTTGCCCTGGGTAGAGTGCCATGGAACCATGGTAGCTCACAGCAACTTCAAATTCTAGGGTTTAAGCAATCCTCCTGTCTCAGCATCCCAGGGTCTCCAACTCCTGAGACCAAGCAATCCACCCACCTCACCATCCCCTAGTGCTAGGATTACAGGCATGAGCAACCTTGCTAAGTCTAACTCATCCTTTTTAACTGGTTCATGATATCCTATGGTATAAACGTAGCATTGTTCAGCTCTTCCCCCACTGAGGGCCATCTAGGTTGTTTCAGATACAGTGTAGTTAATATCCATGGACATTTCTTGTGAATTTTGGCCTGGTATGTTTCGCTTGACTCCACTGCTGTGTTCCTTAGCAAAGCCAATCATGTGATTTCTTCAGTCTTCACTTTATACGCCCCAGACCATATTTAACTCAGTTTGGCCTCCGTCACTCTCACTTCTCTGGCACTGATATAGGGCATTTTATATGCCTCGTTCCTGTCCCCCACTCACCAGCTCTATGATACCAGTGAAAACCAACATCCTAGCATAATGGAGGGAGAAGAGACAGCTAGATTCTCCTGTTTGCTTCTGCATTCAATCTCTTGTGATGTCTCACATTGTGTGACTTCTGTAAAATCCTACTATATACTTGTGAAAGAGTGAATGTGCAAAAGTCAAATGAGGTCTTCGTATCATGAAAATACTTCTGGCCTGGCTTGGAGCCCGTAGCTCAGTGGTTAGGGTGCTGGCCACATGCACTGGGGCTGGTGGGTTCGAACCTGGCCTGGGCCTGCTAAACAACAACAATAATAACAAAAAAAATAGCCAAAAAGGCTCGGCGCCTATGGTTCAACGGGCTAAGGCGCTAGCCACGTACACTTGAGCTGGCGGGTTCGAATCCAGCCCGGGCCTGCCAAACAACGACAGGTGCAACCAAAAAAATTGGCCAGGTGTTGTGGCGGGCGCCCGTAGTCCCAGCTACTTGGGAGGCGGAGGCAAGAGACTCGCTTGAGCCCAGGAATTGGAGGTTGCTGTGAGCTGTGATGCTACAGCGCTCTATCCAGGGTGACCGCTTGAGGCTCTGTCTAAAAAAAAAAAAAAAAAAAAGCCAAAAAAAAAAAAAAAAAGAAACAAAAAAATAGCCAGGCATTGTGGTGGGCTCCTGTAGTCCCAGCTACTTGGGAGGCTGAGGCAAGAGAATCACTTAAGCCCAAGAGTTTGAGGTTGCTGTGAGCTGTGATGACAAAGCACTCTACTGACAGCAACATAGTGAGACTCTGTCTCAAAAAAAAAAAAAGAAAGAAAGAAAGAAAAGGGTGGCGCCTGTGGCTCATCGAGTAGAGTGCTGGTCCTATTTACCAAAGGTGGCAGGTTCAAACCCGGCTTCAGCCGAATTGCAAAACAAAAATAGCCAGGCGTCGTGGTGGGCGCCTATAGTCCCAGCTACCTGGGAGGCTGAGGCAAGAGAACCACTTAAGCCCAAGAGCTGGAGGTTGCTGTGAGCTGTGTGACACCACGGCACTCTACTGAGGGCGATAAAGTGAGACTCTGTCTCTACCAAAAAAAAAAAAGTTATGTTCTTTTTACTTTGCCTTTCAGACTAGTGATCTGGTTACATACTTAAGGCTGCACATTAACAAAACAGAGATGAAGAAAGATGCTTACTTTTGTCATACAAAGTTATTAGGAGGAGTCTCAGGATTGAAAAGGACAAAATTCTGATGATCTGATGACCTAGTAACCTGTTGAAATCCAAACTTGGATGAAAATATATGTCCACTGCTTGGTGTCAATCGATCTTGGACCTGCAGCCCAGGGCCAGGGTGTGGGCAGCAGGACTGGGAGACCCAGTGAGCCAGCTGTGGGAGCGAGACCCTGCAGCAGAGACGATGGAGGAAAAAGCAGTCTGGAGGTAGCAAGTAGGGCAACTGGAGCCACCTGGGATGTTCAGTCATGAAACAAGTGCGTGCCGAGCAGATTCAGGTGGCAGTGTCCTGCTACCTCAAACATCAGCAATACATGAACTCAGATGGTCCCTTGAAGAAAATGCTGTGGCTGTCACAGACTGCTGAGGAGATGGTGACCAATCTCACAGTTCAGTCAGAATCTGGTTGTGCCAACATAGTGTCTGCAGCCCCTTGCCAGGCAGAGCCCCAGCAATATGAAGTACAATTTGGATGATTGCAGAATTTTCTCACTGATTCTGATTCCCAGCACAGCCACAAAGTGATGCCTTTCTTCTATCCTCTCTTTGTCTATATCTCAGCATGGTCCAGAACAGTTTGAAGAGCACAGTGGAAAGTTTTTACAGCTGCTTCCACGGAATGTTTTTGCAGAATGCTAGCCAGTAGGATGTCATTGAACAGCTACAGACCACTCAGACCATCCAGGACATCCTGTCTAACTTCAGGCTCTGAGCAACAAGTATGTCTTCCGTCTTCAGGAAGACAGCTTATAACTACTTTATCTGCTACCTCCAAAGTGACAACAATTCTGCCCTGTGCAAAGTCCTTACCTTACATGTTCATCTTGATTTGCAACCTGCCAAGACAACAGACTACCAGCTGTATGTCAGTGGCAGCTCCTCTCATGGAGAGACCAATGACTTAGAGCCCCCTGATGTGGCCAGCCCTATTCTACAGAATGTGCCGCCCTGGAGGTCTTGCAGGAGAACATCAAGCACCTCAAGGACGGACCTCCCTCTACCAACTGCTTCTATGCCTTCTGTAACACAGGGCAGCTGCTGAACACTGCAGAAATCTCCTGATAGCAAGCTGCTTACTGCTGGGTTTGATAACTCTTGTATAAAACTTTGGAGTTTATGATCCAAGAAGTTAAAATCAGAGCCCCATCAAGGACACGTGTCCGGCATCCACTTGGCTTGCGATATTCTGGAAGAGGAGGATGATGAGGATGACAATGCCGGCACAGAGAGGAAGATACTGTGGGGACACTGTGGACCAGTGTACAGCATGACGTTCCTGGAAGACAGCTCAGGGTTGCTCTCTTCTGAGGACATGTCCATTCGATACTGGGACCTGGGGCGTTTCACCAACACTGTGTTGTTCCAAGGACATGCCTACCCTATGTGGGACCTGGACATTAGCCCATATAGTCTTTACTTCGCCAGTGGGTCGCACGACCGCACTGCCAGGCTATGGTCATTTGATTGGACATACCCACTAAGGATATATGCGGGACACATGGCAGATATGGACTGTGTCAGATTCCACCCAAATTCAAACTACTTAGCTACAGCCACCACTGACAAGACTGCAACTGTGGAGCACCCAGCAGGGGAACTCAGTGAGACTCTTCACAGGCCACCATGGCCCTGTGCTTTCTTTGGCTTTCTCTCCCAACAGTAAGTACTTGGCATCTGCAGGTGAAGACCAGCAGTTGGAGACATGGGACTTGGCCTCTGGAACCCTTTATAAAGAACTGAGAGGCCACATAGACAGTATCACCAGCCTCACCTTTAGTCCAGACAGCGGCTTAATTTCCTCTGCCTCTGTGGGCAACTCGGTGTGCATCTGGGACATCAGGAACCCTTACTGCAGTGCATCTGCCCACAGCTCCTGCAGTGAGTTTGTGGGTGTGTACACCGGGCAGATTAGCAGTGTCCTGAATGTGGAGTTCAAGGCCTATAACCTTTTTGCTGGTGACTGGAATTACACAAGAAAATCAGGAATATTAATTTTTTTTCTTTGTTGGAATGGACTGGCATTGGTGGAAGGCCTCCAGTTGTAGTCCTTCCATGAGTTGAGATTGCATCACTGACTGTGAAAGAGCACCCTGCTCCCCTGTCTCCTGGGCCCTCATCCCAGGCAGGTCCTCCTTCACTCAGTCCCCCAGCATCAAAGGCCTGGGTTGGGGTTGGAGGCTGAGGCAAGACAATGGTGAGTGGACACAAGACCTAGAATTAGGGAGGCACCTGTGGCTCAAAGGAGTAGGGCACCAGCCTCACATGCCAGAGGTGGCGGGTTCAAACCCAGCTCCAGTAAAAAAAAAGATCTAGAATTAGGGTGCTCCAGAGGCCCCATTCCATGCCCTTCACAAGTGAGCACCTTCCTGTCTCCGTCCGTCTTGTCTGTCCTGGCCCCTGCCCAGGGCTGGTCTGGTTAGAGGGTGGTTGCAGAGCACTCTAGAAGCAAGTGGCAGAGGCCAGCCCTTGGTGAAAGAGAAGTCCTTATTGGTGGAGGGATGTTGGGGTGGGAACTAGGAAAGGGAAGGGGATGATCCTGACAAAAAGTCTTTCCTTTTCCATAATTACAGATAACCAGAATTATTATTGTTATTATAATTATAATAAGTATTATTATTAAGAAGAGGAAACCTAACACTTGCAGAGGGGACCTTTTTTTTTTTAATTTCCAAATTTTATTCAGGCTATAATCCTTTGGAGGGCTAGCCCTATATGCCAGAGGTGGCAGGTTCAAACCCAGCCCCGGCCAAAAACTGCAAAACAAAACAAAACAAAATAAAACCTTTGGATTGAAAAAAATTCAATACACCCCAAACAGAATAAACAAAGTTCCAAACCATATAAAACCAATAACTGTATTATTTAGGAATCAATACATATATGATAAGAACAATAGATAGCACAGACAAGATTAATCAAAATTCAGGATAGCAGTTGGCTCTGGAAAGAAAAATGGACAACTTAAAGGCTTTGGTTGTATTAGTGAATTCATTTTCTCAAGTGACCTAAGAGGTAAATACACATTTATTTTTATTATCCTTCATATATAACACATATGAAATATTTTTGCATCTGTGGAAAACATCACAATAAATAGAATTTTTTTTTTTTTGTAGAGACAGAGTCTCACTTTATCACCCTCGAAGGGTGGAGTGCTGTGGCATCACACAGCTCACAGCAACCTCCAGCTCCTGGGCTTAGGCGATTCTCTTGCCTCAGCCTCCCAAGTAGCTGGGACCACAGGTGCCCGCCACAATGCCCAGCTATTTTTTGTTGCAGTTTGGCTGGGGCTGGGTTTGAACCCGCCACCCTTGGTGTGGGGCCGGCACCCTACTCTCTGAGCCACAGGCGCCACCTTGAGTTTTCATTTTTATTTTTATTTTTATTTATTTTATGTTATTTTATTTTTTTGAGACAGAGCCTCAAACTGTCACCCTGGGTAGAGTGCAGTGGCATCACAGCTCACAGCAACCTCCAATTCCTGGGCTCAAGCGAGTCTCCTGCCTCTGCCTCCCAAGTAGCTGGGACTACAGGCGCCCGCCACAACGCCCGGCTATTTTTGTTTGGGTTGCAGCCGTCGTTGTTTGGTGGGCCCAGGCTGGATTCGAACCCGCCAGCTCAGGTTTACATGGCTGGCGCCTTAGCCCACTGAGTCACAGGCGCCGAGCCAAAAAAAAAAATCTTTAATGCATAGGCTGGCTGGGCACCAGTGGAGGTGCAGCTGGGAGGTGGCTACACTCAAGTACTAGTGAGCTGGGCCAAGTGCCCCCCAGACTTCAGCTTCTCCTCTCCAGGGTGTGCTGAGCTCCACTCCCCCTGCCACAAGACAGCCAGGGGAAAAGGAAACAGCCCCAGTAGATCTAGCTCCTCCTGTACCTCTAGTAACATCTTGTGTCACCTCAATCCCAGCAAGTCCTGGGCTCCGCTCCAAGTGTCTCCTGGAGGGGGATTGAAGGCTCAGCACAGCCTAAACTCCCTGCCTCTGTTTCTTTTTTTTCTTTTTTTTTTCCTAGACAGAGCTTCAAGCTGTCACCCTGGATAGAGTGCTGTAGCATCACAGCTCACAGCAACCTCCTGGGCTCAAGTGAGTCTCCTGCCTCTGCCTCCCAAGTAGCTGGGACTACAGGCGCCCGCCATTTTTTGGTTGCAGCCGTCATTGTTGTTTGGCGGGTCTAGGTTGGATTCAAGCCCGCCAGCTCAGGTGTACGTGGCTGGTGCCTTAGCTGCTTGAGCCACAGGCACCGAGCCAGCTGCCTCTGTTTCTTTTTTTGTTTTGTTTTGTTTGTTTATAGGAGAGATTTCTTTCTTTTTTTGAGATAGAGCCTCAAGCTGTCACCCTGGAGAGAGTGCTGTGGCATTACAGCTCACAGCAACCTCCAATTCCTGGGCTCAAGTGAGTCTCTGGCCTCCGCCTCCTAAGTAACTGGGACTACAGGTGCCCGCCACAACGGCCGGCTATTTTTTGGTTGCAGCCGTCATTGTTGTTTGGCGGGCCCGGGCTGGATTTGAACCCGTCAACTCAGGTGTATGTGGCTGGCGCCTTAGCCTGTTGAGCCACTAGCGCTGAGCTAGGAGAGACTTATTTCAAGAAATATTACAACAACAACAACAACGACAACAAAAAGAAATATTACAATATATAAAAAATATATAGGGCAGCACCTGTGGCTCAAGAAGTAGGGTGTTGGCCCCATATACCGAGGGTGATGGGCGCCTGTAGTCCCAGCTACTTGGGAAGCTGAGGCAAGAGAATCGCCTAAGCTCAGGAGTTGGAGGTTGCTGTGAGCTGTGACTCCACCACACTCTACCGAGGAGTGAGACTCTGTTTCTACAAAAACAAAACAAAACTACATAAAGTCTTTTTTTTTTGGCCAGGGCTGGGTTTGAACCTGCCTCCTTTGGCATATGGGGCCAGCACACTACTCCGTTGAGCCACAGGTGACACCCTACATAAAGTCCTTTTTTTTTTTGAGACAGAGCCTCAAGCTGTCACCCCTGGATAGAGTGCTGTGGCATCACAGCTCACAGCAACCTCCAATTCCTGGGCTCAAGCGAGTCTCTTGCCTCAGCCTCCCAAGTAGCTGGGATTATAGGCATCCGTCACAATGCCCGGTCATTGTTGTTTGGCGGGCCAGGCTAGATTCGAACCCACCAGCTCAGGTTTATGTGGCTGGAGCCTTAGCCCATTGAGCCACAGGTGC